>JAQZBX010011916.1:0-42006 GCA_029593785.1 Cabassous unicinctus
ACGACGAGGTTACTGTTTGCAAGCCTGCCCCCCTCACAACACCGCGAACCTCGGAGAGTAAGGAGCGTACTCAGGTTAGTGTCGTCTGGAATAAGCATAACAACACGCACTGTGGTGCAGGCCTGCCTACCTTCCTAGACTCTGAGTGCATCAAGCTGGACATGGGGTAGGTGCTTAGGAAATGACTAAAATCAATGAATGAATGAATGAATGAATGAATGCTAGAATATCAATATCGATCTATTAGTAGGTCTGTACATTTCCTAGAGTAGCAGGGCAGAACGCCACACAGCATCTTCTGTCACCTAGATGACCACAAGATGTGCAGATGCTGGCGTTACCTAGGAAATCAAAGTAAAAGGCACCTAGACTTTTAAAAAACTATATGCACACAGAAAGAGTTCACGTCACTGAGAAAAAATTTACCCTGAGGATATTTTCATAAGTATTTTTTTTAAGGCAGTACCAGGGATTGAACCCAGCACTTGTACATGGGAAGCAGGCACTCAACCACTGAGCTACACCCACTTCCCAACGTTAAGTATTTTTTAAAGATACTAATCCACTATCTTCTTAATTACCTTAGAATTTTGTGCTTTGATATTGAATAAACAAATTCTTCTAGTCTCTTTCAAAAAGTCTGTTGTCCAAATAAAACTTACAAAAATGAATGAAATTTTTAAGTTTTATATGCTGACCTATGTGTGGACTGGCTCCCGCCTTCTTCAGTTACATTTAGCTATTGTCAGTACATCATCCATTTTAGTCATGTCTTTTTATATTTGTTCATATACAAAAGAAATCAGTAATAAAGAAAAACCAGTCCTTGCTTTTTCAACTTTATATTTTGTAATTTAATGAAATTATGCTGGTACATATAATTATAATGTTTATCATAAGGTATTGTTTCTATGCACCTAAAATAATGGCAGGAGTATCGGATTGCCTGAAAGAGTATAGGAGATGAGAAGTAAACGAAATTGTATTTACTAGTAGGAGTGAAACAGGGCATCCTGGGAGGACAGCCTCCACTGTTTTCTCGTGATGCAGGGACCCCTGGAATGGCAGCCCGCAGCTATGCGCTGAGGGGCTTTCTAACTGCACAGAGACCACAGGCTGGATTCCCATAATAAACAGTCTTCATGGTGTCCATGGAAGTCGCGAAATACCTAACGGCCCCCAAAACTTCCGTCTAGCCCCAGTGGGCCACCTGCAGCCTGGGCCAACCCTGGCCTGCCCTGTGTTTGTCAGTGTCGCTGGGGCACAGCCACAACCACTCTACCCACGTTGTCTGCGGCTGCTTTTGCACCATGATGGCAGAGCTGAGCAGTTACAACGAGACCACAAGCACAAAAAGCCTAAAATATTTACTCTTGGGTCTTTTAGAGAAAAACTTGCCCCATCCCTGCTTTAGACAATAATGCTCATAAAGGGCAAACATACAAAAAGTGTTGATGTGCTCTTGGGCAAGATATGTGAAAACGGGGTAACAGTCTCGCATGTAAACCAGTAAATATTTTTCGAGTCCTGCACGTGTACCAGTCAGTTCTTAAAACACAACTAGGCAACAGGTGCATAAGATAAGACAATCAGTCGTTCTGGTTTCAAAAGGGAGAAACTGAGGCACACGGCTTGCTGTCTGCCCACGGTCAGGGTCCCGCAGGCCCCAGAGCCCTCCCAGATTCTATCTCTAGGTGGGGGGCATAGCCTGGGGGAGTCCATACCCCCGAAACCCCCTCCATGGACAGACAGGGTAGAGGGGGCACAGGGAATGAGTGGGGACCATGGGGGCTCAGGATTCAGAAAAAGGGGCTCACTGGCAGAAGCCTCTCCTTCCAGTCTGTCCCTGGGCAGCTTGAACTGGAGGCACTTCCCTGTGCCGGGAGAGGCTTCCATGGATAGAATCACCTGGGCGCAGGAGCTGAAGAAATGCGCTTTTTATTTAGTGCTTGTTGTAGGCCTTCCACAGTGTTGATCACTGTTCTGTTGAAGCAGAGAGCTTGTTGTAAACACAGAACCGACCCACAGAAGCAGCCTTTATTAAGATAATAATATTATATTGTAGATATTATTATTACCACAGCCTGAAGCCTTTGATACAGCTTGAAACACAGCAGAAGTTCGGAAGCCGGAGACGGCCGTTCGGGCTGCAAGTCTGAAAGCACCTGCCGCCCAGGGTGTGCTCCTACCAGACAGGCACTGAGCAGTGGAAAGGCGCTTCTCTGCATTCCCAGCTGCCGCTCCGCCTGCGTGCCGGCCGTCGCTGCGCTTCGCTTGGGTAAGCCACTCTGGACAGAAGGAAGGTGCGAAGCCGGCGCCTCTCCAGCCGCGGCGGAGGCCCTCTCGGAGGCCGCACTGCATCGACTTCCTGTCAGGTTTGCTCACTTACTCTTTGGTAGTTTGATTAAAAAATAAAACCAAACTTGTGATTATTTCTTCTTTGGGAAGGAAGGGCAAGAACTGCACAAACTAACTTAGTGTAACACAATTATCACCCATCCAAACGATTTCTGAATAATTTGTGATAGGGATGAAGACACTTTGCTATATTAAAAGAGATGAGTATTGGCTGGAAATAATTGCATTTTAAAAATTCTGGAGTTTGCGTCCTCAGTAAAAAGGGCCCCAGAGAACGTTTTCCAGGTGTAGAAATTGGCTGAACAACTAAGGGGAATGTGACACAGGCAGCCACTGGATGTGTGGATGAGTGTGAGAGGATGTGAGTGTGTGGGTGTGTGCACACATGGGGTCGCTCACACACCCTGTGCTTGCTGCCTTATTGTGAGTGTGTGCATGTGTGTGCATGGGAGAGGCTCACACACAGCATGCGCTCGCTGCTTACACTGTGTGGGTGTGCACAGACGCTGTACACTCACGCACCAGGGGCTCACTAACGCTGGGAGCGTGTGTGGATGTGCACACGCTGTACACTCACGCACACCAGGGGCTCGCTGCTTACGCTGTGTGTGTGAAGGTGTGCACAGGTGCTGTACACTCGTGCACCAGGGGCTCTCTGCTAACACTAGGAGCGTGTGAGGGTGTGCACACGCTGTATGCTCACGCACACCAGTCGGCTCGCTGCTTACGCTGTGAGTGTGTGGGTGTGCATGCGCTGTACGCTCACACACCAGGGCCTGATGCTCACACTAGGAGCCTGTGAGCTGCGTGGACGCCTCGTGGGCGCGGGCTCTGCCCGCCCCCGCTGCGCAGCCCACTAGGGGACCCGAGGGCTGGACGCGCTCAGCACACGGTGCGGGGGAGGGACCGGCGCCTGCTCAGGCCCCCGCCGCCGCCCGTTTCCCTAACAGCCCGCGAGGTGGGCTCGGCTAGCGCCCCCGCGGCTGGCGGCCAGTGCGGGCTAATTGCACGTGAGAGGCAGGGGCGGCGGGACCACGGGGGAACCAGAGCAGCGCGCAAGGGGGAAGCAGCGCCGGGAAGAGGCAGCGTCCCCTGCACAGAGCCAGCCTTTGTGGCTGCAGGCGGTATCTGTGTGCGGCGGGACTCCTCATCTGCACGGCAAACAGCTTCCAGATGCTTCTTCCCCAGCCTCTCCTGGAATTCCTGCCCTTCGCAGATGCCTCTCCAAGAGGGGGGTCTGCCTATAAGTAAAGTGGGATGTATTTTACTAATCATTCATTTCTAATCTTCCTGATGGGGACGTTTATTAATAAACTCGTTTCATCTGTCTCTGTGGTTAGGAAGAATCTAATCCCCGAGCCGTGGAAGGAGGAAGGACGGCTGGGGGCGGGGGCTGTTTGTTTGCTGTGCCGCTGTGTTTGTGTCTTTTTTTGACATGTGCTGGAAGCAAACACGTAAAAAGCTGCAGAGCCGCATGCAGTGCAGGTTCCGGTGGAGCCTCAGAGCTTCAGTGGAAACCCGGGGGCCCGACCCCAGCCCCCCCCTGCGGCTGCTCTGCGGCTCCAGGTGCGCTGGCCGCGGGGGAGGCCCAGCCCCCGGCCCCCAGGCCCAGACGCTGCCCAGGCCGGGCCCGGGGTGCAGATGTGAGACGCGAGTCTCAAGTTCAGCTGCAAGAGGAGAAAACATGGCTTTCTTTTTCCTTCCTCCCTTCTCCAGGCTCTCCTTTGGCCCATGTCAACACACTGTTCTCCTGGGCACAGCTCTGGCAACTGCAGCTTTAAAAACGGGAAGAGGCAAAGCCTGGCTCTGATGAGCTCCATTGCACGCTTATGAGCCCCCAGTCGGATTGGTCCTAACCAGGTAAAACCTTTCACTGCCTGGCAGCCGCTTCCCCCTCCCTGAGTGGGCCTTCCTCTCCTTTCCCCTCCTTTGGGCCCCTGGGTCAGAGTTCTCCAGAGAAAAGAACGAGTAGGCGGTATATAACTAGAGAGAAAGTTTATTTTAAGAACTGGACCTGCTGTGAGGGACGGCAGGCCTGAAGTCTGCAGGGCAGGTGGGCAGGCTGGGCACCCAGGGGAGCCAATGTGCGGCAGTTTCCTCTTCTCCAGAAAACCTGCGTGTCTTCCTCCTTAGTTGTTTCAGCTGATAGGAGCCACCCACCTCCTCAGCTTTCACCCTGACTTAAAGCCGACTGGCTCCGAGGCTAAGCCCCCCTCCAAACCCCTTCCCCGCTGCACCTGGGGCAGGTGGGGGCTGCCACCAGCCAGGTGGACAGGTGAGACCAGCACTGCTGCTTCCCACGTGCACAAGGCTCCCTGATTCCAAGGAATCGGATGCAGCTAGGAACTTCTGACCCCACTCAGTCTTCAATTCATGGCAGACGCCCACTCTCCCTCAGTGCCAAGGTAAAAAGCCACTGGGTCAAACCTCCGTTTCTCGCTGCTGGGGTCCTTCCACAGCGCGCTCCCCAGGGGCCCAGAGCAGCCCCACTTCCAGGCCCCCCACGCTGGCCCGGCCCCGCCAGCCCTGTTTCCTCCTGCTCTGCCGCCCCCTGCCCCTCTCCACCTCGGCATCCCTGGAAGCTTGTGCTCACGCTGCCGGGCAGCCCCCTCCTGCATAAAGGGCCGGTCCGTCTGCGCCTCTGGGCTGTCCTCAGAGCAGGTTCCAGCCCCCAGCGCACACAGGGACAGCTGTCCCCGCAGCTCTGCTTTCCCCCGCCACCCCCACACGCAGGCTGGTTTTCCTGTGCCCCAAGGGCAGAACCCATGCACGGTGCAGAGTAACTTTGAGATAAATATCTGCTCAATAACCCTACCTGACAGAGCATGGTCTTGGGGAGGGTGAGGGACTGGAAGGGGTGAGAGCAGGGGCCCTGGTGACTGCCTGCTCCCTTCTGCCAGCTGTGGCCCACTTCACAGCCTGTCGTCCCTGCTTGGTGCCTGAGTGCTGCCTTCCGCTAGCAGAGGAGGCCTTTGCCTCCTACATATACTGGTGCTGCAGCGTAGCTCCGGCTGAATGCATTCCTGTGTCATCGGTAGGGCCTGAGTAGCATCCCCAAACTCATGCCCACCCACACCCGTGACTATGACCCTATCTGGGAATCGTCTTTGCAGAAGTCTTTAGTTAGGGATTGGGAGATGAGGTCCTCCTGGATTTTGGGGGGACCCTAAATCCAAAGACTGGAGGATTCAGAGATACACAGAGAAGGCAGAGGCCAGGGTGACGCTGGCAAAGCGGAGGGGGCCGGGGGCCCCTCCCACAGGCGCGTGGCCAGCCACATTTGGTTTTGGACTTCTGGCCGCCAGAAGCATGAGGCGGGAAGGCGGACACGTCTGTTGTGTGAAGCCATCCGTCTGTGGATGTGCCCGGCAGCCCTAGGAAACAGCCATGACCAGGTGTAAAGCTCCTTTATGATTGCCAGCCACCGAATATCTTTCTTCACTGCACCCTCGTCCTCAAGTGATACTCCAAATCCAACACAGCAGCTGGGTGAAGTCTGGAAAGTGAAATGGCACGTTTCTGTTGAGTCGGTGGCCGGCTTCAATGCGTAAGGAAACGCCAAATCACAGGTTTGGTGAGGCTGCAAGAATGCCAGTTTGCCCTTAGCACAGAGAAGGGCGTAGCTGCATCCCAGCCTTTCCCGGGAGCGGGCATTGGTCAAAGCTGCGCGTGGCAGTGGCGGTCCACGGAGACCGCTGGCCTGGGCTCTGCCTGCAGGGGGCGCTCTGGGAGGCCCATGGGGTCTGCTTCAGCTCAGGCTGCCGGAAGCCAGCGCTCCGCTTTCTGCCTCGGCTCACTGACCAAAGTTTACCCTCCATGGACTCCTGAGCACCCCCCAGGCCACCTGCGGTCAATCCTCGTGGGGAGAAATGGGTCACGAAACATGCTCGCTCCAAATGAGCGTCACCGGCCATGCGTAGGTGAGATGGGTGCCCTCGAGGAAGCAGGAGTGAGAGGGGCCTCGTGGCAGACGAGCAGAGGAAGAAACTCGAGAGCGGGCGGAGGGCTGGGACCCTGGCCGTCCGGGCTGGCCGCGGCGCGGGCTACGCAGGAGGTATGAGACGCTGCGGTGGGGCAGGTGGAAGGGGCCCGAGCTGCGTGGGCGCTGGGAATGGATTAAGCCATTGGGGCCGATGCCAGGTGACTCGGGAGCGTGGCGCCAAGGGGCAGACATAGAGGCGTGTCGTCCACAGTGGCTATGAAATTCCTGGAATTCCAAAAGGAAGAGCTTCTGCTGAGCTAACAGAACAAAAGAGAAGATGCCAGCCGTGCCCGAGTGGAGCAGCTGCTGCCTTCAAATCCTGAACTGTCACTTCTTTTTCCCCATGAAAAAGTTATAGATAAAGGAGAAACAAAACAAACGAGGTAAAATAAGCTAAAAAAATTACTCAATAAAAACCCGGCGATGAAGCAGTAAAAATAAGCAGCTACGGTGAAAACAAAATGCCCAGCTGGCCAAAACCATCTCAGAAGGCCAGGCAGGGTCCTCTGCCGAGATTAGAAGCAAATAAAGCAATAAAGCATGTCTTCGGTGTCAAATTCGAGGGCCGGCACGGGAGCAGAGTTTAAGGGGGGTCACAGGTGAGGGTCCCGGAGGTGGGTTTCCTTCAGACATCCAGAGGTAGACAAGCTTCCTCCTGCTTCCGTGAGGAGCTGAGCTCCACGGCAGCAGCAGAGCCCACGGAGCTTCCCGGCACTTTGAGTCCTCGAGAAGGCAAAGGGCAGATGTGAGCCCCCGGCTTGCCTCGCTCACGTCCGTAGGCCCTTTGGAAGGTGGGATGGGGTAACCGTGCACCCGCGGCTCGAGAGTCACACCGCCTGCTTGACCCAGTCCTCTGCCTTTTACGTTACTTGCCGCTGGAATGCAAGTGAGCTCCTTCACGTTTTTGTTTCAATCTCCTTAACTGTCAGGTTGGAGCAACACAGAGACCTACGTTTAAAAGTGGCCAGGAAGATAAAATAGGGAAATTCATATCAAACCTTTGGCACAGTGCCCAGCATATAGTGTGTGCTAAGTCGATAATAGCTATTGTTAGGTATTACAATACTCACGTGCCCATATAGCATATTGAAATTAGCATGTTGTGTAGTGGGATGGAAAGAAAAGGCTTCGAAGACAAAAGGATCACTTTGAATGAGTTCACCACTTTCTAGCTGTTTATATTATTAAACCTCTGAGCCTCAGTTTCCACTTCAGTAAAATACTCACAAAATTATCTCAGGGGATTCTTGTGAGACAGAAAGCAGAGGCATGCCAGTCTGTGCTGTCTCGAGTCCTCCACAGATGCCGCATTCTTGCTCTCCCCCTGCAGTGACATGGAAAAGCATTACATCGCCTGGATTAGGCGCAGCTCGCCTGGCTGGCGGGAACGGGCATGTAGCCCGTGACGCATCACCTTGCATATCCAGAATCCAACAACCCCTCAAAGAGTCAGCTCCCGTGGGGAGCATGTCTTCATCTTTGGGGTTAAAGTTCAAATACTCAAAGTTATTTTTAAGTGACTGCAAAATTGCATCTATTTGTATTAATGCTTTTGAGCATTTATGTTTTTAATTAATATAAAAATGAAATGACTTCAGATGACCTGAAGTAATTCTTTTCTTGACACAGTCTGAAAATACAATTTGAAGGAGATTGGTTTCAAAAGAAGAGTTTATAAAAACTCTTAGGGGGTATTTCCATGCTCCCTCTTACACACACATGTATTCTTACACGCATACACACTCACACATGCACACACGCACAATGTTACCTGTTCGTGTTCCTAATCATATGTTTCAGGAAGAATCTTTGAAAAATAACACATATCTAAAGATTCCAAGCCTGGACCATAAATGCCTCTGATTATTTTTCTAAGTGACTCTCTGGTTGCAGCTCAGGAGATCGGGTTTTGAATGAGGCTGTCTGGCTTTTCATGCTGAAATTACATCTCCAATGATCTTGTCTACTCGTTATCTTTGATTTTCTTTTAGGTGTATGATAGGAAGAAATGAGCGAACTAACGTTTCACTTATCTGTTTATGCTTATCTCTTTTGCCCAGAGTATATTAAAATACATTTTTAAAGAAGTGTCACAAAAGATGCAAGATGAATGCTATTAGCGTCAAAAGATTTTTTGTTTTTGTTAATTTTTATTTCATTTTAATGGAGTTTAATTTTGTTGATAAGAAAGGAAGTAGAAAAGAGAAAGGAAGGGGTACAAAAGGGAAATATAATACTTCTGTTTTTCGGTATTTTGCTTTTTAAAATAATAAGTAAATACTTGATTCTGTTGAGACATAAAGAAGGCCGTTCCAGAAGCCAAAGCCAAAACAAACAGCAGTTGCTTGGCCCGTCCTTGGCTCTGATAGGAAGATTTGAACAGTCTTGGTTGTGGACAGGGAGGGACGCTCACCTGCTCACCAGTGTTCCGTGGCAGCGCGCGCCAGCACACCTGTCCCCCCCATCTGGGTCTCACCAGGGTACCTGCTGTCACCCACATCTACAGTCTCCTCAGAAAACTGAAATAGATCATTTCAGAAGCGCAAGTCCCATTCTCTGGTCTTTTGGGGTTTCTTTTTGACAAAGGGTCCTCCTCCTCTAACAAAGCTGCTCCATGTACAGCTGGGGTGGTCACGACACTCCCTAAACCCAGCTCAGCACCTGGAAACCTCTGCCCTCCCTTCAGGGGGCAGCAGGTGTCATCGGGGCCTCGGGGGCCACGCCAAAGGAAGCCGCCATCGCACAGCCGCATTTCTAGGCATTCATCTCTTAAAATTATATGTATTCATTACCTTCAGAAAAAAATGCTGACATAATCAAATTACTTTCAAGAAAAACATTTTATAGACTCCACGATCAACTCCAACTCCTCCCCCCAATTCGTAATTAAATGCCTTCCTCTCCAAACCTCAAGAAAACTGGTTTTTTTCCCTTCATGAAAACATATGGCTGATGGTGGGAAATTCATCATTTCCCAATTCAAAAGAGAGAGCTATCAACTCACCTAGAATAGAATATTTGCAGGCACTTCCTTTTCACTGTCAACCATTGGATTGGGATGGAAGACTGTGAATGTTAAGCATTTATTTAAAAAATCACAAGTAGAAAACTGGCCATCTGTCCAGCTGGCCCTGTCCACAGACAGGAAACGATCTTTACCTGAGAGTTCTCCAAGTTGGGGTATGTCCGTCCCCCTCCACCCAAGTGCCGCCTCTGAGTCCTGCTCACCCTACAAGCCGACTGAAGAGCCTTCCCTCCCAACGCCAGCCCCCACCCTCGCCGTTTCGTCTCCTTTCTGCTCCTGGAGCTCTTGAGCAGAGCAGGTGGACCTCGGCCTGTCTCTCCCACTGCTGCGTCTGACCGGATTTCCAGTCCAGAGCCTAGAACTCCTGCATTTACTCAGTGCTTAATAACTGCTGGCTGAGTGAATCCCTGCTGCCCTCCCCCTTTCTGTTTGACGTCAGAAAATCTGCTTTATTTCTGTCCCCCTTTTCTGTACCTTGAGGTCGGTGACACTTGCCTCTATCACAGGGCTGGGAGGTGAACAAGGAATGCAATCTTCTAAAACAACTATTAAATGATTATGATGTAGAAGATTCACTATACAAATGGCTTCCAAATAAATACCTAATAAATACATTTGCCTATCATGTAAAGACTTCTTGATAATTTGATGAAGTTAAAAAGTGCTAAGTCATTGCAATTTCAGTGTATCTGTGGGTTCATTATCTGTTTCATTGAGTGGAAAAACTTGTTTTAATTCTGGTACAAAGGAGATTCACATTCTTGATCAGACTCATTGTAATGAAATCAGCCTGGATGTAACCATTTCAGCTACTAACATCATCATCATTACCTCTTGTAAAGGAATGTTATGTAGCTCAAAAGAATTTCTTTTAAAAAATCAAGAAATAGGTGCAGTAATTTCAGATACGAAATCGAGGACAGCAAACATCACAAGCAACCTTGATAGACATTATAATCACTAAACAATGATCCTTGACATCAGTTTTGGAGAGGATTCACAGTCTAAAGAAGTTGATTTCTAATTAGATGTGAATTATACTGTTTTCTATATTATGTTTAATTAAAGAATGAGCAAATAGTTGTGACAACTGGCAAGATGGTTATTTTGTACCGTCTCGGGCTCAGCTACAGCTACAAAAGGGGCATGCAATCAGCAATTGTCTTTAAAAAGAGCACTTAGTATAAAATGATTAGTTTCATCAATTTAGACCTATTTTCTTAAACAAATAGAACTACTGAAATAGCTTTGGCTGTTGAGATTGGAAGACCTTTTTATAACTGAAAAAGAGGACTATTCAGATACCATCAGTTCGTCTTAAGGGGCAAACCGCTTCATTTCACATGATGAACATTGATTACGTTTGCCAGGGCATTGAAGAAGTTTCTTGCCTATTGTCAGATGCTAATTTGCCTAATTTTAGTGTCCTGCTGTATAAAAACATTAATGTTATATTTTTAAATAAAAACATTGTTTTTTAAAGTCCTAATACTTTATTATTCAAAAGAAAACCCATTTGTACAATCATGATCAATGATATATGATACTTGAGGAAATATCTGTATTTATACAAATAAAGCAAACAATCTCTAATGGAGGGGAAGAAAGGAAGCTAACAAGCCCGTCTTCCCTTGATGTAGCAATTGTGTGCACACATCTATCCTGCACATACCCACACATACACACGCTCTTTTGTACGTGTGGGTGTGTGTAAATGAGTAGTTTTCCTTAGAGCACTCTCCTGAACCTTAAGGCTGAGTGTAAATTATTTTAAAATCACTGTACTATTTCTAAAATGTGTAATTCCTGAAAGATAAGTACTGTGCATAAAAAGTGATGCACCTATATAACGTACACATTTAAATATCAAAAGAAAGAAATAAAAAGCAGACAGATAAGGATAAGCCAGATAAATTACACTGGATAATATTGTGAGAACTAAGGGCTCCATATGGGATGATATTTTGCACTTAAAAATCAAGTAGCATAAAGAACAAAACTCACTTAATTTAAAATAAAATTATGTCATTTTTAAAAATGTGGACCAACATAACAAAGAGTGGGTCATGAAACGTATGGCTAAATTAGATCAATTGAATACAATCACAGTCAGTCTATTTGAGGCTAGAGCAGAGGCTTTTGGCTCATGCAAATATGTATATACGTACAGTGAATTCATTTCAAAAGTACTCTAAAGAAGAACACAAAGAGATTAGACTGGTTTAACTTAAAACCAAGCATCTTCCTAGAATCTGGAGAATGGGCAAAATCAATATTTTTACCTAAGTGCTGTTGTGAACCCAATATTAAGTTTGTCTCCTTAGGTGAGGTTTTTCTTACCATAGCTTATTTATCATAATAGTAACATATGAAAAAGTGTAGGATAATCTAATTTTTGCCTTGTTACATTAGTGAGATTCATTTCAAGTGTTCTGAACTTTATTTAGGCTATTACATTATACTCTTTTAATCAGCAGAGCTTGAATTCTTATCAGTACATTTTGCATTATGATGGGAGACATTGATTAAGTTGTGCTTAATGGATTATCAGATATTATCTTCTGGGTAATTTGTAAAGAATTAGATTAATAATTTTCCAATCTTAAATTCCAGAAAATTTAGTTTCTTTAATAGGGCATGATTTATTACTTGTACAATGATTGGTTTGATGTAGTGTCTGGGAATGAAATTTAGGAAGATTTTTTGGCCATCTAGGACAGAATAAACACAAATAGAATACATAAGCAGGTCTTTCCTGGTCAGTCTTTTTATTGCTATAAAATAAATGCATTTGAAGCAGGGCAACAATCAGGTAACTTTAGAGAAAAATACAGGTGCTATATACATTGATTTAAGGTATATAGATAAATATAGGTTCATGGATTTCAAAACAATTTATTAAAGGCATCTAGTGAGATGATACATATAACCTAAGAAAGGCAATAGGCTTCTCATTGTGGGCTTAGTAGAATCCACTAATCCGGCATGCTTTAAAAAAGAAAAAGAAAATCTAACACTCAATTAAGAAAATATCAACCTATAAGAGGTGATGTTTCATTTCAAAATAATATGTATTAAAACACTTTTTAAATTATGTGCTGAGAAATTTGGAATTTTAAAAATAAGAACAATAATGAATCTCAGGTCTAGGAAGATTTCAATTTACTTTTAATATCAGTTATTGCTTTTTTCACTATTACTTTCCCCCTTAATCCTTCCCATTTCTTTTAAAATTATCTTTGCTTTTATTCATAGCTTTTTTTTTCAAAAAATGCAAGATATATCTTTATGAACATGTAACATTTCTTTCCCATATTTCTTTTGAACTAAAGAACCCATTATGTTTACTCTTAGCCCATTCTTTAAATTGTAAATGTGACCATTTGCATTGGAAAATCAGTTGCTACAAGAAGATAAAATAATGTTGGCTCTTCTAAATATAAGCCATCTCATAAAGATTAGCAATATAAGTTACGTGCACTGAAAACATCTGGATAAAAGTGAAAAATCCAGTCGTTCATTTGACAAGTCCAGATGGCGGCCTTATAGAGACCCGTCATCTGGCCAATTTAAATTTTTACTTTTTATCTGGATGTTTCTTGCAGAGCTCATTACCACTGTAACATAAGAGACATTAAGGGAAGTGCCAGTGAGCTTGTCAGGTGTTGAGAGCAGCTCCTCGGGGAGGCACACACAGGCTTTCTCCACAGAGTGGCCAAAGTGCCGTAGTGTAAGGACAGGGACCCCGCAGAACGGAAGCTGGGTTTAGATTTTGAAAAGGACTTTCCTGGTGGTTACATTTCTGATGCTTACATGTGTGAGAGTGAAATCTGGTATTGCTGAAGCTTATGTAAAGCTCCGCGTGTGTTTTTTGGCCTCTCATGTTTGTAGTAGAGCATCCATTAAGGAAAAGAAAGGAAAAAGGAGGGCTTTTCCTTGGAAATACAATTGCTCTAAACAATCGATTCAGCTCTAAACATCTGAAACAGGATCCAAAACGACAGCTGCATTTGGGTAAATACATCAAATATACAGAAATATATAAAACTTAATCATGTCATTTATAGTGTGGCTGTTAAGCTGCAAATGCATTGGAAAGATGTTTAAAAAATCAGGGAGTCACCTCCACAATCTGCCCACACAGCTCTTTCACATCAGACTGGGAACTGACTCGGCGCTGCGTGAAGTGGTCGTCTCTGGCGCCCGGCCAGAGCGGGAGCTTTATCTGGCTGTGCGCTGTGATGGCGAGTGGCCCCCACCTTCTCCAGGGCAGAGGCGGGCCCGGCCTCACGGGCTGAGCGTGCGACCTGCAGCGGCACCGCCAAGAGCACAGCTTCGGGGGGCAGGTCCCCCAATGGTAGGGGAGTTGAAAAGGACCCCAGGCCGAACGGAGGCTTCGGTGGACAGCACTGGGAACACAGTGAAGAGGGAGCTTGACCGCCTTGGAGCATAAATCCCTTGGGTGACTTTATCCTTTTGCCAGACTTTTTAGGCCTGCCGGTAGACAAAAAGACGAGTGCAGTACGTCCCCAGATCAAAATATTTGAATTAGCTGGATGTAAGCAGAACTTACCTGGGTTGGAAAACAGAATTTTTTTTTTATAGTTTAAGAAACCTTGTATTTATTTGCATCTTCTCAGGCCAATAACACCTGCGGCTCGTTTGTCCTCACCTCCCGCGAGGCAAGCAGGCCCAGCGACACCAGGACACTGCCGCAGGGTCACGCAGTCAGTCAGTCAAGAGCAGAATTTGGACACAGGCAGATGGGCCCATTCCATCCTGCTTCTCAGCTGATGACCGACAGGTAACACACAGTGTGGTTCCAGAGCCTTCAGAAAGTCTGCGTCACAACGGAGCTGGTTGTATTTCCTGGGAAGTAAGACAATAAGAGGATGCCCATCGGAATCTCATGGGGTAGGATGTGTTTATTGGACTGAACTAGATTTATGTTTGAGAGGCCCAGTGGGATTGACATGTGTCTTGGTGAGAATTACAGAATATTCTGCTTCCCCAAACACCCACCCCCTCTTTACAAATCCTTTTCACCAGAGGCCCACTCAGGGCAGGGCTGGCTGCACGGGCCAGGCACGGGGTCTGCCAGAGGCCCTCCTTCAGCTGGGAAACAAGTCCGCAACCGCAGGCGCTCCCCGTGCCCTCCTTCACACCAGCTGCGAGGCCCTGGCCATTGTCGTCAGCTGTCAGAGGAACAGAGAAATACCACCACTGCGTCTTGGGGCAGACAGTGGGGAACAAAAAAGCCTCCCCAACAAAAGCTGCAAACACAAACAGCGCCCATCATGCAGAAATTGCCTTGGCGCACAGGTCATTGGTGATTTCATTTGTAAGTAATGTTTTGATTGTCACAGATTATATGTTGCTCTCATCCCTTGACATTTGTTGTACAGCGGGATTGATTTTTGTGCTCCAGTATGAAAAGGTCACTTTGATCAATGCAGTGTAATTGGCACTAAATTAGGATCATATCAGGTTATTTTGCTATTTAATGATGAAATATTAAAGAAAAGCATGGGTAGATTGCAGGCAGCACCGTGCACTTTAAACCTGCTCTAATGATACTTTATTTTGTAAGAAAAATGGAGAGAAAAACAACTAAAGTGCCGAAAATGACTGTGATGTATTGGAAGAGTGGCCTGGAATTATATATTTTCACTTGAGATAGACTGAAAGCCCCAGACACAAAACACCAATCGCAGCAGTGGGCCCTGCTGCTCGCTGCCCGAGAGCAGCCTTATAAGGAAGTCTATTGACGAGCGCTCATTACGTGCTGGTTAGAAGTGCAGGGTCCCTTCATCCCACATACGGTAATTATGTTTAAAAACATTCGTGCACCCTGTATCCATTTATTCGACAATCCTCCGCCTTTGAAAACCTACAGCTTGGTTATGGTCCCGAGGTTCCAGTGCTTTTCTGCTTCTGGAGAATATTGTCAGGCACTTGCCTGGTTTTCCTGGTTCGCATCTAAAGTAATTATAAGCATCATAAGTAGTGTTAAATACTGTGTGTTATTTTCTCCATTGTAAATAGAAGCATTCTCCCATGATTCTGAAATGTTGTCGAACAAGAAAGAGCTGCATAAGATTATGCTTTTAAATGCGGCTAGTGTTGCAGGAAATTTGTTTGGTGCTTTACTGCCATTAAGTATATATTACCTCGCTGTGGCGTGAACTTAAACGGCCACTAAAAGATGTTAACCTTTTTAATGGCTAGAAATACGGTACCACAAATATTGATAAAATAATTCAGGGCGTCGTTTAATGGAGAAGGGGGAGAGGAGGAGGCTTGCCGGCATGGTGACACGGCCGAGCCCAGCTCAGCTGCGAGGACGCGCCTGGCCCCAGCACCCTGAGCGCGGCCAGCCGGGGCTCTCGCCCCCTTGGCGGCCACAGCCGCTCGCACAGCGGCCACGCTGACCATGTCTAAGGAGATTTCAAGACCGCAGCTTTGGAAGTCCTTTCAGGCTTCAAGAATAAAAAGGATCAGTGAGCATTGTGCAGTGATATTTGAGCTACTTTAGCTTTTTTCCTCGAGTCAAAATGACAACAATTATTTGGGGATCAGAGAAATGCGTTTTTTGTATTAGTGTCACACTTTAATTTAGCTCAAGAGACCGGGATGTTGCAATTTCCTCAGAACCGGTGTTTCATCAGGCGCCGGCCGCGGCTGCTCTCAGTGATGAGGTTTCAGGGGAAGCGTCCTTGAGGCCGGTCCAGCGACGCCGGACCACTAGTGTTGATGGGAAGACCTCTCTGTTCATTACTCAGCAAATAATCATTGAATACCTACTTCGTGCCAGGAATCAGGCTTGTGCTGGGAACAGAACGGCAAATAGCAAACGGTCCTTTAGGACCCTGGGCAGAAGCAAAATGAGTGAAAAGTTAGCAGATATAATGTGCCACGTGCCTGGTGGAAACAAAGCGTCAGCCCGGCAGGATCGGGAGGACACCCTGCAGGAGTGAAGTCTGTGGGTCTGCGTGCAGACGGGGATGGGCGGGTGTGGTGGGGGCTGCCAGCGAACAGTAAGGCAGGGGCAAGGGGAGAGGCTTCTGGGGACGCCCAGCTAACTGGGGCTGGGAGCCAGCGGGGTGGGTAGGACCATGGTCCGCGCGATGAGCACACACGGGCCCTGAGGGCTGCCCGGCAGGGAACATGGGCTTTGTCTTGAAGAGGAAGCCAGGAAGGCTTTTAAACAAGGCGGAGAAAGAACCCCTGACCTCAGGAGCGGGAGCGTCAGGTGGAGGAAGCCCTGCTCCCCGGGGGAGCTTGTCCTTTCATCCAGACGAAAGATCCTATGGTCTGTTTGAGGCAATTGGACAGGAGCTTCATGAGAAAGGAAGGCTCTGCAGGGAAGCACGGGGTCACGCCCGATGCTCGGCTCTCCAGAACAAGGAAATGGTGGAGGAGCACGGCTGGGGAGAAGGCTGAGCTTGCTTTGCTTCTGTGTGAGCTGCGTCCTGGGTAACTGAACAGTGGCCAGGAGAGGCTGCCGGGCCAGGTAACAGGCTGCAGTCACAGACAAAGCTCCGAGTGGGTGTTTCAGTGTCCTAAGGAGAAATCCTTTGGCCTCAAAGAAGACATCCACTGAGCAGTCATAGAAGAATGGAATCGACTCAGAGAAAACACTATGGGCTCAAAACGCAAGCGTGAGAGCCACAAATACCACCACGAGCAGCAGACAGGGCCCTCGCCCAGCACTCGCGGGGAGCGCGGCTGATTTTCTCCCAATAACGGGCTCATCCCCTCACTGTACTTTGCATGCATTTCATCCCCTACGCGTTGCTCTTTGCTCCCTGCGCCCACGTAAAGCTGGGCTTTGGCGTAACCAGACGTATTCATTAGAGTGATGATTGTTCTTGCGTAAACAGTCCAGAATTTCTAACGTTTCAAGCGCAGTGGAAGCTGTCCACTCATCGACAGAAGGAGGTGGGTGGTCTCGGCCAGAGGCGGCCGTCTCCCCCTGCGCTGTCACCCCTGCACCTTGTCCTCCTTTCACTCTTGGTATCCGATCCCGGATCGCTTTGTACTGCGTGACACGTTCTGAACAACCCGAGTTCTCCAGCACCAGAGTCCTGGACTTGGGCTAGCTGGCACTTGGTGGCGTGCTGGGGAGGGTATCCGAGCCATGACCGGATTTGGACTAGGTCACGTTTCCCAGCCCAAGTGATGCTGTGGATCGAGAAGCCATCCAAGTTCTCTAACTTGATCCAGGTTTGTGGGGGAGGGGAGGGAAGCGGATTCTAGGAGCCGAAAGTGTTTCAGAGTGAGAGCAAGGCAGTAGAACTGGCTGAAAAATGCAAATCTCGGTTGAAATTGCTGAGTCAGCAGGACTTTCTTTTGACGCTTGATTTGTGTTTCAGGCCCCCTCCTCCCTTGTTTTTCTTGTTTTGGCCACCAAGCCCTTTCTTAAGACAAATTTCAAAGGGATTCCAATGAACAATTAAAGCTAAACAAGCGCGAGTGCTGTGGCTGCTGCGTAGGAGCCTGGATGGCTGTCGGAGCAAGCCCTGGCCTCCGGCGCCTGCAGCCCCGAGAACCCGGAGTCTGAGGCCTGCGTGCCCCGGGCTCCAAAGGGTCTACTCAGAAAGCAATGTTGTGAATCTGCAGTTTACAGATTTGCCATCGTTTTCCAAACAGAAACGCTCTCGGGCGCAATATGGTGGTGTGGACCGCTGCGGGCGTCTCCAGCTGACGAGATGCCGCTGTTGCTGCACTCAGTTCACGCAAGGGCTCAGCAGAACTGCTCCTGAGCCCGCGGCAGAGGCCGTAGCGCCTCAGGCTTGACACTAGCACAGCTGAGTGTCGATAACTACCCAGCACCCATGAGGAAACCACATGGAGAACGGTGTTGCACATTGGCCTAAAGAAGGGGTGTCCCCCCAAAATCACGCAAGGTCACCTGTCTCACTTCCAGGTGATCGTGTGCCACGGGTACCCTCACCTGCGTGACAGCCACGGGCGGGCAGGTACCCTCGCCTGCCTGACAGCCACGGGCGGGCAGGTACCCTCGCCTGCCTGACAGTCACGGGCGGGCAGGTACCCTCGCCTGCCTGACAGCCACGGGCGGGCAGGTACCCTCGCCCACCTGACGGCCACGGGCGGGCAGGTACCCTCACCTTCGTGACAGCCACGGGCAGGCAGGTACCCTCGCCCACCTGACGGCCACGGGCGGGTATCTCTGCTTTGGACGTGGGCGACATTGGTCCCCACACTTCCGGCCCAGTGACTCCACAGTGCTGTGCTGCCTGGGAGTCCCGAGGCGCCCTCAAAGCAAGTAGAAGGAGGTGCCCATCCCGTCACCCTCAGTCACTAGCTGTGCCCCTTGGCTCGGGTACCTGACTGCTGTAAGGCTTAGGTTCTTTTGGAACCACAGAAGTAAGTACAGCTCTAAAGGGTGTCAGGTGTAGCCCATGGCAGTTCACAAACGTCAGTTTCCTTCTCTCTTCCTCTCACTGTTCATCTGGGTCAACTCGTCTTCCTTCTTTGCTCTGGTCAAAAGATCAGACCAATCCTGCCAGTGGTGAACTCGTGACGTAGCCCCCAGGGGTCCTCCAGTGCTGCAGCTGCTTCTAGGCACCGTCGACCTCATGGTGTGGGACCTTAAAGCTTACGTTTCTCTTCCCAGGCCTCCTGGGGACAGGCAGGCCCATCCAGCCACAGCCAGAAAGAGCTGAGACAGTCACAGCTGCACAGCAACAGCTCCCTGCGACTTACGCAAAGTGGAGGACGCGGCACCCATCCTGCTACTCAATGCCGTTTTCCTGCCTTTCTCCCGACACACTGTCCATCCGCCTTCCGGAAGCCAGTTTTCTTCGTGATGAAAGATGATGAATAGCCATTTCTTTTCCAGACCCTCACCCCCTCAGAGGTAGGGACTCCATAACGGCATTCCCCTTTGCCCTGTTTCCTGCTTCCACACCCAACTGTCTTCTGCAGGACGGAGATCGCCTTTCAGGAGCAACGTCTATGAAATATTCAGCTTTTAAAGACTTTCTCTGCTAACTTCGCAAATTGATACCCTTTGGGCTAGCAAGTGCTGGTAACCTCTGAGATAAGCCTGAAAAATAAGGTTTCTATCCATTCTTATCCTGAAAAGATCACTTTGGTAAATGCTAAAAAGTGTTGCGAGACACTAAGTTTCTGTTTGTGTGTGTTTACACTTCAGTCCATCACTAGCCCTTACCTCAGCTGATTTCCCCGTAGTTTGAGGATGCAGTGATCTCTGTACCTCTATTTATTTTTAATATGTATATATATTTTAATTAGAGAAGCTGTAAGTTTATGGGAAAATCATGCAAAATACAGAGTTCCCATCTATCTGCCCACTGTTAACATCTTGCATTAGTGTGCCACTTTTGCTACAGTTGATGAAAGAATGTTATTTTAGTTGTGCTATTAACTATAGTTCGTGGTTTACATCAGTTAGATAACTGTTTGTTTTCAAGGTCTGTGGCTATTGTTTTAAGTTTTTATTCCAGTAACATGTTTTCATCCTAAAGTGCACTCCTCTTTATTTTTGTTCCAGGTCAATCACGTTCTTCTCTGTGTTGTCAGTTTCACAGATTTACTGTCATTTTTCTCTCTTCCTCACCTGGGAGCACCTGGCCTCCAGGCAAAATTGATTCCCCTTCTCCAAATTTCTTCTGAGAAGTTAGCACTTCTATCCTCAGATCCTGCTATTAGAAAGAAATTTTGGTGTGTGTTAGAGAAGAAAACATATTTTCCCTAAAACTGTTGGTGTATATCCAGGGTATTAGACTTCTTTGTGTGTGTTTTCTCCAAGCATCGTTAACCTTGAAGCAGAAAAGCTAAGGGAATTAACACATATATCCTTCAATGTCTATGGGCCGAAAGTTCAAAATACGTCACATTTCAATGATGGTGATATTCCATGGTCTCCGAAATCTCTCGTTGTTGGACTTGACTCATGAGTGTTATGAACAACTTGGTGACCAGCAGACACTTTTCACGTGGAAATTCTGTATAGTTTACAGCCCATGCAGTTCTCAGGTTTTTACTTTTTAATACACATACACAAAGTTTTCAAAAATCATACAGTTTCAGTCCCCCAGAAAATTGGTTTCCTAAAACTAGAGTCAACTGGTGAAAATGAGTTATTAGAAAGAAAACATTTGTGAAAAAAAATTGAATTCTTTAAATTGAATTCATTTTTATAGAAAAAGTATAGTTTTATTAAAACTCACCTCACAGATTTTTTTCATATGCTTCTATATTATTTAATTCCTGATTTGTACTTAAATACTAAAACAATATCTAGTTGAGTCACTGGAAAGACATTTTAATTATATACTAAAAATACAAATAGACACACTGATTATGTGGAAAGCAGCTTATCTATATGCAAATGGATGGCTGGACCTTGCCTAATTTGGAAAAATCATTTACGACCACTCAAAACTTCTTTAAAATGAGGGTATTAGTGATTCAAAGGTTGTTATTTCTGATTTATGTTAAGAAGAATTAAGATGATAATACATTGGGTAAATCTAGATTGGGAATTACCCTTCCCATTCCATAAACTTTAAATGCTATTTTATTGTTTCCTTATGATGAAACAAATGCATGTCCCTTAAAAATAAATAATACAGATGATTTTAAATTAAATAATTTAATAGCAAAAGAGATAAAATAAGCATATTCCGTAACTCACTTGCCAAATAGAACCACCATGCATATTTCAAGGTAAAAGTGTTTCATATATTTTATCCTATGTCACTCAGTATTTAGTTCTTTTAAGTTGAAAATTGGTTTTATTTTTATTAATTGAAATGCACATAATTATGAATTGTGCTGCAAAAATTGTTATGAAAAATGGCAGTGCCCTGCCCCTGCCCCTACCCCCAATTTCCTACTCCCTAAAAGCAACCCCTTTTAACCCTTTTCCTTAACTGTTTCATTATTTACTTCCACATCTCCAAATGCCATTGTTACAATGGTACGTTGTGACTCATCGTTTATTAAGTTTCCTATGTAGTGTGTAAGAACTTAGCTTTCATTCTGAACCTTCTCCCCATAAGCTTGCCCTTTCATTTCCTCTAGCTAGAGTTACAACCTAATTTTAAATAGATACATTTTCAGTGTTTGTATTATTACAACTATGCCAAGATTATTCACAATTAAGCCATATAGGATTACATTGAGCCATATAATATTATTTCTTTTTTGGAAAACATTTTTCCAATGTCAATTGTGTAAAGAGGCAGAGCATGAATTCCAAATCTATTTTTTTTAATAAAAAATCATAAAATTAACTCTTTTTGGGTATACAGTTCGATGAATTTTAAACATGTTTAGATTCATGTAACCACCAGCAAAATCAGGATATAGATTAGATCCAGCCCCTCTGACAATCCCCTGTTGTTTCCCCTTGTCAAACCCTCACCTACCCCAAGTCCCCAGAAGTCACTGATCTTTTCTCAGTCTCCAGAGTTTTGCCTTTTCCTGAATGTTAATATAAATGGAGTCGTGCACTGGGTCACCTGTGGCTTGTTTCATCCTGCAAATACTTTTCTGATTCCTCCAGGCCAGCGCATGTATCAACAGCCCTTACGTTCTGCTGCGTGTCACTGCCTTGTGTATCTGCTTGTCCATTTAAGGACATTCAGGTTGTTTCTACTCTGGGGCAAGTGCAAGAAGAGCTACTGTAAGCATCAATGTGCAGGTTTCTGTGTGCAAAGCATTTTGCATTTCTCTCCAGGAGTGGGTTTGTGTTGTCACATGGTAAGAGCATGTTGAACTTTATAAGAAACTACCAAACTGCTTCCAGAGTGCCTGCGCCATTTTGTAGCATGCCTAGCGCGATTCTGATACGCACGGGTTTCAGTTACCACGGTAGAAAGTTGAATAATGCCTGTTTCCCAGTAACACGGTTCAAATGCCGATTACTACAGTTTATCAAATCTGAGTATTTGCAGCGCATACAAATCTCATAGCTAGCTCTTTAGTCCACACATCACCCACGAGTGACAGACGCACATCCTGTCCATGTTCAGGCCACCTCCCATCTTTCTCAGTCTGCGGCTGATGCCGTCTACCTGCTCTTCAGGTCACCAGCAGGCAGCAAAGTGTCTAGTGGTGCTGCCTTCCTGTCTCCCAGCGATAAATCCTTGGGGCATTTTCCAAAAATGGATAATGAAAGAGGAAATTGGCCTAGAATGAGGGAAGTACAGCAAAGAGTTGAAGTGATAAAGCTGGTGAATCAAAATTTAGTGGAATTCTAAAAAACACAACTGACCGTGGAAATGCTCAACACTGCTCTAGATGTGTAGCCAGAGGAACTTCGCAAAGGACAACGTCTCCATATGAATGAGGAGCATGGTTATAAGGACAAAATGAAGATGTTCCACAGGAACTGATGCCAGCAAAAACTTCATGTTAAAGGGACTCTTGGAGATATTTCACAACACTGAAAAAGCAAGGAATAAAATGTAGGAAAAATGTTGGAAGGTGCTCCAAACTTGGAAAGGGGCAATTCACCAAGGCATAGAAAAGATGCTCACCCCATACTGTAAGTTACACAACTTATGGAGGAGGCGAGCACTGTTCAAACTACTCTTGCTAAGTTTTCAGAGACAAACCTTTTAATTTCCCATGATTTTGGCGTTTAAAATTATGGGATATGAGTAATTATTAGTTTTACTGTATTTTTTCATTCGCCTGTACATATAATACTGAAAGTAAAACAAATCTAAATCTTTCTCATTGTCTATAAGGACAAGGCTTGGTCCCACATTGTCACGGAAGTGACGGCTGCCTCTAGTTGGTATTGTCTGCTCTTTTTGTTTCAATTTTTGCCAACCTAGTAAGTATGTTGCGGTTCCTCTTTATGATTGTCACTCTCATTTTCCTAATGACTAATGACGCTGAGCACCTTTTTGTGTGCTTGCTTGGCACCTGTCCATCTCCTCTGCTCGAGCGCTTGTTCCAATCCTAAGCCCATCGTTTTTTACTGTTTTTCCTTATTGTTGAGTTTTGAGTGTTCTTTATATATTCTGAATATTATGGTTCTGGATATCCTTTCTTTGTGAGATACATGATTGCCAAGATCAGTGAAGGTGTGAGATTTTACCCTGTAAACTGTCAAGGTCGCTTGCAGCTTCATGGATCTAGCAGAATACTCCTAGTTCGGAGACGGAGACCTTGTCTCCTCACACCACAGCAAGAAGCAAGAGCTCCCCTCCTGGCTCCCTCTGGGCTCCAGGTGCTGCCGGGCTGATTTGCAGTGGTCCACTGGGTGCTGTGGACAGAATGGGTTTGCATCACAGCGAGGAAACCAGAAGCCTCTGTAACGGACAGCAGGCAACCTGCTTTTGCCCCAGAGGGAGCCATTCTCTCTGTTATATTAGACAGTAAGTCCATCTTCCCTTTGCTCCAGAGTGAACACAAGCCCTATGTCCTGAGCCCGATTGCCAAAGACCTGTGGAGATGCGAGGGGCCCATGGAGAAATGCTCCCTAACAGGGATTTGCAAGTATTTTCTCCCAGTCTGCACCCCATCTTTTCATTCTCTTAAAAGTATCTTTCGCTACCTGAACATTTTAAATTGATGAAGTCCAATTTATCATTTTTAAAATCATTTTATTTGCACAGCTCAGTTAGAAGTTTATCAATTTTATAAATCTTTTCAAAGATCCAGCTTTTGGTTTTATTGATTTTCCCTAGTGATTTTTGTTTCCAATTTCATTGATTTCTGCTCTTATCTGTATTATTTCCTTTATTCTACTCGCGTTGGGTTTAGATCACTTTCTGTTTTCTAGTTCTTAACATGGAAGCTCAGATTCTTTTGTTTAAGACCTTTCTTCAGTAATAATACAAACTTCTGGGTTGTAAACCCTGCACTAGCTGCAGACCACACATTTTATTGTTGTCATTTTCATTCACTTCAAAATATTTTCTAATTTTCCTCCTCTTAGATGATGGGTTATTTAGAAATGTGTTTTGTTAATTTCCAGATACTTGAGTTATTTTCTAGAAATCTGTCTGTTGGTGTTCTCTAGCTGACTTGCATTATGGTGAGAGAACACCCTCTGTATGATTTCAGTTCTTCCAATTTGCTAAGGTTCGTCCGATGGCCGACGACATGCTCTTTCTTGGTGAATTTGAAAGGAATGTGCATTCTGCTGTGGATGGTTGGAGCATTCTGTAAAAGTCAAGTGGGCCCAGTTAATGGATGGCGCTGTTCGTCTAGTCTTCCCCTGGGTTTTGGTCTACTTGTTCTACCGATTTCTGAGAAGTAACTGTTATATTCTCCAACTGTAATTGTGATTTGTCCCTTCCTTCTTCTGGCTCCACACACTTGCTTCACTTAGCTTGAGGATCTGTTGTTTGCTGCATAGACAGTTAGTGTCTCTACATCTTCTTGGAGAACTGATGCTTTCATCACTCCTATTCCCTGGTCACTTCCATTGCTCTGAGGTCCACTCTCTCTAAAAACAACATTGACATTTCCGTTTTCTTTGGGTTAGTGTTGGCAGGGTATACTTTTTTCCATCCTTTTACTTTTTTGGGGAGGGGGATTAATCTTGTGAATTTTAATACCTGTAAACTCCAGAAGAACTGGGATGATACATCTTTTTTTGTAAGAACAGTTGTAGGTTTACAGAAAAATCACGGAGAGAGTACAGAGTTTCCACATTCCCCCCCAACACAGCTTTCCCTATTTTTTATATTTTGCATTAGTGTAAACTTTATTATTATTCATGAAACAGTGTCATTATAATTATACTATTAACTACAGTCCCAAGTTAATATTAGGGCTCACTTTTTGTGTTGTACAGTTCCATTTTTTATGTTATAGCTTATAGGCAACCTAAAATTTCCCATTTTATTCACTTTCAGATATACAATTTGTGATATTAATTACATTCACAATATTGTGCTGCCATCACCACCATCCATTACCAAAACTTTTCCACCCCAAACAGAAACTTGGTACCAATTAAGCATTAACTCCTCCTTCCTTACCCTCACCCCACCTGGTATCCTGTATTCTAGTATCTGACTCCATGAATTTGCATATTCTAATTATTTTATATGAGTGAGAGTATACAATATTTGTCTTTTTATGTCCAGTTTATTTCACTCAACATGATGTCTTCAAGGTTCAGCCTTGTTGTCACATGTCTGAGAACGTCTTTCCTTTTTGTGGCTGTAAAGATACATACATGCATACATACACATACATCCACCCTTTTACTTTTAACCTACCTAAGTGATTATTGTTGTAGGAGGCTAATTATAAAAAGAATACAGTTTTAATCCAAAATGGCAGTCTTTGTCTATTTGCTGTGCCTGGACGTTTTCCGTTTGATGGCGTCACTGATACGCTTGCCTTTAGGGCTATTTGTTTCCTCTTTGCACCCTCTGGCTCCCACTCTTCCTCCTTCCAGCCTCCTTCTGGATTTCCTATTTTCTGTCTTCCATCTGCAGTACCTTTTTAGTAGGTGCTGTGCTGGATTAAAATGCACACGTGACCTTCCATAGTCTGCTTAGGATCAACATTTTACTCCTTCAAGTGGAACGTAGAATCCTTATGGCCATGGAGGTCTCCTTGCCATGCCCCTCATGTACTGCAGTTTCTCATGCTACGGTCTGTGGGATCTTAACACAGAATGTTCTATTCCTGGTTGCAGCCGTCTCCCCTATCTGGAGTCCTCTCAGCTGCTTTAACATTCTAGACCAATTTCTCGCTAGATTCCTGCACAGCTGCCCTCCTAGGACTTCAGACTGAGACCACAGTCCTGAGCATTTTGCTTCCCTTTCTCTTCTTACGGATCCCTTTTTTCCTTTTATTTGACTTAATTTCTCATTTTAGTGTAACAGTTCCTCACTGAGAAAGATTGCGTGGGAGTAGATTTTGAGCTCCCGCATACCAGCAAGTGTCATTATTCTATCCTCAAATCAAAATACTGATTTGTCTTGGTACTCAGTTCCAGGTTGGAAGGATTTCTCCCTCAAAAGTTTGGACGGCCTTAGTCCACTGTCCTCTGAAGCCATTGTTAACTGACAGAAAGCCATTTAGAGCATCAGTCCCTTGAGTGTGCATTGATTTTTCTCTCTGAAAACTTTTAGGATCTTCTCTGGCTCCAAAACTCTGTTCTTGGATTTGTTTTGTTGAAAAAAAAAACTGTTGTATTTTCAGTCGTTTGGGGAGATACATGGTAAACCCTTTTATTACAGGAAACCATGTTTTTGAGTTCTGGGAAATTTTCTTGACAAAGAATAGAAGATTCACATACTAATAATCCTGGAACTAATTTTGGTAAAAAACATATCCGGGTCATTTTAGATTAAGGTTTAATAGCACCTGAAAATTTTTATTTTTATTTTTTAGAACAGCTTTAGATTATTAGAAAAATTGAGACGAGAGATAGTACAGAGGGTTCCCATAAACGCCACACCCAGTTTCCCCTGTTATTTATATTTTACATTAGTGTGGTGCATTCTTTGCAATTAATGAAGCAATATTGACATATTATTATTATTATTATTTATGCCACTGACAGAAATTTATTCTTCCATTAAATAAGATTATCTATTTATAGCCTCTAGCTTTGTTTCGATTAACATTAACCTCCCTAGACTACCCCTTTCAGCCACAATCACATTTATAAATCAGCAGTGCTAGTTTTACTCACTATAATGTGTTACCATCAACCCTGCCCATTTCCACATATTTACAATCCCCCTTGTTAAACACTCTGCATACATTCAGCATCAGCTTCCCCTTCTCAACCGATATCTATCTCCTAGTAACTTACACTCCATAGTTTAACTCCATGAATTTACTCATCGTCTTTAGTTCATATTAGTGAGACCATACAACAGTTGTCCTTTTGTGACTGGCTTATTTCATTCAACATAATATCTCAAGGTTCATCTGTGTTGTCATGTACGTCCCAAGTTCATTTCTCCTTACAGCCCCATAGTCTTCCAACATAAGTGTACACCACATTGTATTTATCTACTCATCAGCTGATGGGCACTTGGGTTGTTTCCATCTTTCAGCAAGTGTGAATAATGCTACTGTGAACATTGGTGTGCAAATGTCTTTTTGTGTCCTTGCTTTCCGTTTTTCTGAATAAATTCCTAGTAACAGGATTGCCAGATCATATGCAGTTCTGTATTTAACTTCCTGAGGAACCGCCAAACTGTCTCCCACAGAGGCTGCACCATTTTACACACCCACCAACAGTGAAGGGGTGTTCCTGTTTCTCCACATCCTCTCCAGCACTTGAAGTTTCCTGGGGTTTTTTGTTTGTTTGTTTGTTTGTTTGTTTTTAAATAATAGCCTTTCTGTAAGGTGTGGAATGATATCTCATTGTAGTTTTGATCTGCATTTCCCTAATACTTAGTAATAGTGACCATTTTTTCTTCTTCTTTCAAAAAATGTCTGTTCAAGTCTTTTGCCCATTTTTTAATTGGGTTGCTTATCTTTTCATCGTTGAGTTATATGATCTGTTTATATAACTTGGAGATGAAATCCTTGCATGTGAAAAACATTTGTATGCGTTGAACAACATTCAAACATTTTCAGTTTTTTAAATAATATTTAATCATTTAAAATTGTGAAAGAAGAAGAATTTAAGAAATGCTGTATGACTCTAGATACTTTTTAAGGTGAGGTTAACAAATGTCATTTATACGGGGACAGACTGTGCAGAGTTTAGATTTGGTGGGCTACATGCAGTCTGCTGGATTGCTGGATAGTGTTCTTTCTTTTTTTTTTTTTTTAATAACACTTAATGCCAAAACCATCCTTAGCTTGTGGACCGTACGAAACAGGCCAGCCATGGGGCAGATTTGGTCATTGGTCATAGTGTGTTGATGTGTGATAGCAACTTATACAAAACAAGAGAGCAATAACTCTAATATATTTTTCAATAACAAAAATTTATATGTGACCCAACTGCTATGCAAACTGCATTGTTCATTTCTAAATCTTAATACTGCCAGAGGAATTTTATGGACAATTAGACTTGCTTTATCTCAGCAGAGTGAAGTTTCTCAACAGTTAATAAGAAGCTGTGTAACTTCTTCTGATTTGCTCTGAGGGGTGAGGAAGGGGTTTCCCAGGTGGGCAGTTGGTGCCTCCCCACGAGAGAGGAGGTCTCGGGCCTGCTGGGGTGAAGAGGTGTTGGGGCCCCCCAGCATCTCCAGGCAGCGTCCCATGGCCCTGAACTGTTGGCCGAGCTGACCGGAAGTTCCAGAAGGCTCCCCCTCCATCCGGGTGAGGAGTGGGTCCACACAAGCAGCCTCCTGGCACGGGTGGGGCGCCCATGCCTTCCTCTGTTGTGGGGAAGGCGTGGCCCCTCCAGGCCAAGCCGCAAACCAGTTCAACTTGCCTTCCTCTCGAGCTCCTGCGGTGTGTCCAGGATTTGAAAACACAAGGATAAATTAAAGCAGCATGGTCGAGGTCCATGTGTGCCACCTGGAAGCAGCCAGAGCTATAACGCGGAAGAGAAGGAGAGCTGTTGTCTGTTGTAGGGTACTGTTTTTAAACGGCACCACGTTGGCCATACCTCACATGCAGAATGCCCTAGTTTCCTTCTAAATGACGTAAAAGGCATGACTCGAGTGACTTGCTTTCATAGGATGAAACCAATGTGCTACAGTAGAGCGGTGCTAGCCTTTTCCAACTCAGAGTTGTTTTTCTTTGATAGTGTTCTGTGTCATATAGGGAACTGGGGTATGTGCTGTGCTTATATTTTGTAGTTTCATGATGTGATTACTCCATTGCTGAAAACTTGGTTATCGACGTAAAATTTTGCATTGCTAGTGTTTCGATCTTGCCTGCATCTCTTTGTGCCCCTTTTTGGGTATTTTGTTAGGGTAGATGCCTAAAATCTTGAGAGAGAGCAATGTGACTTAAGTTCAGTAGTTCTGCTGACTCGCTCCCAGTAGCACACCCAGCATGTCATTGTCACTGGGAGTCCATGAACACGCACGTTTCTACACGCACGCTCGCCAGCACTGCAGGTACATCAGTCATCTAGGAAATTCTGCCAAGTCATTGCCAGAAGTTAAGCCTAAGCACTTTCAAAATATGATTTCCTGAAGGGGATCGCTTTATCCCTATCCCTCAGTAATGCCGATATCTTTTCCCTGCATTTTCTCTATATCCTTTATTTTCCTATGGAGTTGCTTTTTCTTTCCTAGTTGATAGGTAGTGTAGTGCCTGTGCTCATGCATTGCGTGTGTGTTTTCTGTAATTCCCCAGTAAGTCTGCCTTTTGTTTTTGCCAGTTTCAATTGTTCTCTCTGTGTCTGCTGGGAGTAGCAAGAAAACCTCCAGGTGTATTGTTACCTCTGCTCACTATTTTCCAGGATTCCCCCCGTAGCTGGCTCACTCCTGCTTTCTGCGCAGTCTGGAAGTCTGTGGGAATAAGGTGGAGGGGGCCGCAGTCAAAGGGGAAGGGACAAGGCTGCTGCCCTTGGCAAGGCTGCTGGGTAATGCATGATGGCGCCATTTGTTCCAGAAACCCCTCCCGGTTCTGTATTTGCAGCTCTGAGGTTTTGCAGATTTTCCGGGTCTGCTTGTCCCTTCCCACTCCTTCCTCCTGGTGATTTCTGATGGATGAGTCTCTCCTCTAATGTCAAGCTGCTTCCAGATTGACAGCTTCCATTCTGTCCTGGAAAACCTCACAGTTTCTGCTCTACTCACGGCATTCTTTTTTGTATTTCAGCACTAATATAAATTTGTTATTTTATCATCAAAGGGGTGGTTTGTGCTCAGTCCTCTATCTGGTCGAACCTCCAAACTGCTTTGCGGCTTTCCAGTTAAAAATGGGAAGTGAGCACTCTTCTATGTCATTATCTTTGTTTTGTCTTACTTTACAAAATGAGTCGTCATACCTGTTTATTACTCTATTTTACAGCTCTTCTATAACTTACTTAAATTACCACACTTGGTTTGACATTTACATTCTTTCCAAATTTTCACTGTCATTGAGAGAAAATTCTCACAGATAAATCTTTGAATAATCCTTTTCTGGTAAATTATTTCAATAATATACAACATTTTCTATGTGACAGACATTTTTCTAAGTATTTGACATACATTGATAATTAAGAAAACCTCTAGTATCATTCCCACTGCATAGATTGAGGAAACTGAGGCATAGAAATATTAAAAAAATCAGTGGAGCTCACCGGGCTCGTAAATAATGAGGTTAGGATTTAAACCCAGACAGTGTGGTTCCAAAGAGGGGCTCTTACTTCCTCAGAGTAGAAGGGTATTTGGTCAAAGTCCATGGCAGATGTTCTGCCTTTCGATAATAACTGAATGTCCTTAAAGCAGAGCCACACGTGCTTACACTCTCATCAGCAATGCACCCGGCTGTCGATTTCCTTGAACAGTGACCAGTCCCAGGCCTTATATTTTTGTATGTATTCTCCAGGTCCATTGGCTAAAAGTAGAATTTTTTGCTGTTTATTTTTTTTGCTTTCATTTTCTTTCCTGTCAATATTTTACTTTGACCTTATCCAGTTTTCTTTTGGTGATTCCGCAACTGAACATGGATGAGTGCCTCCAGGGTCCAGGGATGGGACATGGCCACGTGATTTGTGTGGCCCAGGAAACATGGGCAGAAACGGCTCCCGTTGCATTCCAGCAGAAGCGCTCTGGAAGCTGCCCTGTGCTTGGCGCTAGCTCTTTCTTCTGCCGTGAGAACAACATGTACCAGACCAGAGCGGGCCCGTCAGCCTGGGTTTTGGAATGGATCCCCAAGGAGTAGAGTGGAAGTCAGCCTGCAGCCAAAATAAATTGCAAGTGAGAAACACACCTTTGTGACGGGGCTGCTGTATTTTGGAGTCATCTGCTTCTGCAGCGGGATTTAATGAACGATGCCTGCTGCGAACTCTTGTCCATCACGGATGTTGCAAACATTTTCCTGGTTCAAAATAGCTCTTAAGGGCCTTATATTTTGGTAGCACGTGCACGATGAATTGATGCAAAGTGTGTTGCAATGACTGCTGCACCATCTCCTGAGAAGTCCGTCCCTGTCCAAAGGTCCTTCCTCAGCCCACCTCCAGGGACGTCTCAAGCCTCCCTGGACGGACGACAGCCTTTACGTTCACCAGAGGCGATACTCGAAATTTCTTCTTTCTAGTCTTCATAAGTCATCCCATTTTGCGAAACCATTAACCCAGAGCTGGCCGCCCTCCCGTACAGTGATTTCTGCTTTCTGTGCAGACTCAGGAGTAGGGAAAAGGCAGTCGATGCCAGAGGCCCTGCCCGGGCCTTCCACTGTGCAGCCATATTTTATACCAATATTGGGAGCTCACACTTATTGATCATTCAATTCAGCCACATTCTGTACCCACACTATTTCCTGAAACCTCACCAACATACTTAGGACATGTCATCATAATCATGGTCTTATAAAAACTGAGAGTGAAATTTATGTGCTTAAATAGCAGTGCTAGGTCCAGGATCTAAGAGGCAATATTGGGATTTTTAGTGCTGGCTCTCTAAACCCAAATTCGACGTCTTAAACACTCTGTGAAAACACATGATTTTCTCTGATTTTTAAAAAAATCATTTTTGTGCTTTCTGTTATTAAAATTAATTTATACACTTTAAGCAGCCCTAAACATAGTGAAACAATGCATAATTATATAAACTGCCATACCACAAAAATGACTAAAATGAGCAAAAGGAAGTTAAAATGCCAAAAGACTAAAATAAAGTATCCCGTCTGAAACTCGGGAATAATCTAATCTTTGAGAATTTTTTTTCTGGGTGGGAATAATTAGAACATACCTGCCTGATGAATGTGCATTATTCTTAGGACTGAGTGGGAAAAGTTGCAAATCCGTCCTGTTGGTTTCTCTTCCTTGGTAACGAGATGACAGGATGATGCGGAAAATTCTAGAACCATTTGGAGGCACTAAAGTTCCAACAGCAGCAGGGGTGTTTTGATGGAGGGATGGAGAAGGAAAAGGTAGATGAGTAGGATTAAGCTAAGTGTGAGTTAAAGAGAAGACAGCTTTATACAGAATGTAATGTGCACAATAAAAAGATACTCAAAAAATTTCTATTAACATAAACACGAAAGAACTTTTTCCCTTCCTTGATACTTTTAACTTTCTTATTGAAGTGCTGGCCAATGCAATTCTTAAAGATAAAAGAACTAAAGGTATAAATATTGGCAAAAGAAAAAATAGTATCATTAGCAGAGAATCATCAGAAAACTTTTCAAATAAATCTAGAGAGCGAATTTTATTACCAATAGGGAATCAGCAGCAAATATATATATACATACACAAATACATTTATATACATGAGTTCAGGAGAGACATAGAAGATTTTAACGCAAGTGGATATGCAGTTTGGTTCCATACAAAAATAGCTAGATAAAAGTATTTAAAAGGGAGTCTTTTCACATAATCATTTAAATGTATTATATACTTGTGTCCAGGTAATTATATACAGTGTTACATAGGAAAAGACACATAAAAAATAAGAAATTGTCTTTTATGTGGAAAAACTGTACCCTGATTTTGAGGCATGTTAAATGAATCTTAAATAAATAATTCTTGCCTGAGAAGGCTCAGTATCATAAAGACTTCAATTGTTAATTATCCCTTTGTTAACTAAAATAGTTACTATAATAAGAGAGAATATACCAACCCATTCACTGTAGGTTAATTTAAGAACTTTATAAAATTGTTTCTAAAATTTATATGAAAGAATATGCATGCTTGAATGATTAGGAAAAGATATTATTATCACCCTTTTGAAGCATTTGCTATGGGGCTTTTTCTGTTATTTAATCCTCACGGAAAAGCAGCCCTGTGAGTAGCAACTGTTACCACGTCCACTTTAAAGTTGAAGAAACTGAAGTTTAAAAACGTTGGTGACTTACCAAGGTCGCACAGCCTATCAGGACTTTGAAGCTGAGTCTATGGGTCCATTTCACTGCTGAGGAGGAAGAGAGGGAGGATACGGGGTCAATTCAGTCTCTGGGTACTCATGTATTTTAATTCCACGATAATAAAAATAATAGGGCAATGTAGCCAGATGGGTGCGTCCCAACTCAGACTTAAGCATAAAGAAGAATTTTTTTATGTGAAAATGGTGCATCCTGAGTTATCAAGACAAACAATATTTGCCAAGAAATGGTGCTATAAAAACTAAAATGGCACTCTGCACCCCTTTTCACACCAAAATAAATTTGGTGGAAATTCGGTTTTCAATGTAAACAGCAACATAGGAATCCGAGATAGAGGAAGCCGTAAATGTTAGGTAGAAGCCGACACTGTAGTTGCAAAGTAGGTGCAAAGCAACCTGATAGACATGTCGAAAAGGAGAACCAGGTATGGTCAAAAAACAGGAAAAGATATTCCATTTCGCTAATAATCAAAGAACCATGAAAAGAAATGACAGTGAAATTGTGTTTGTCCCCTGTCAATCTGCAAAAAAAGATTTTTTTAAAATTTGGCCACCTTTCTCTTGGTGGTCAGAGGTCAGTGAACATTGACAGACATTTTCTGGATGACTTGACAAACCATATAACAATTTCAAATTTTAAAATACGCTTACCTTTGACAGCCAATTTTGAATCTGATAGATTTAATGGAAAGAATTAGATAAGTCAAAAAAGATATAAGCACAGTAATGTTCTTTACAGCATTATTTATATTACAGAAAATTGGAATCGACCTAAATGTTCATCAAAGGAAATCTGTTAAATGAGTTGGAGAACATCTATACTATTCAGCTGTTAAAAAGAATGATGCAAAATCACATTCGCTGACTTGGAAAAATGTCCCTGAGCAAACAAAGCAGGCTGCAAAATATTCCGCAATTCATGATCCCGTGTGTGTGAGAGAGAAGAGAGCTAAACCTAAGAACTGCCAGATACTGCCCCTCGTTCTAACAGGTCTGGGAGCAATCCGAGTCCCACGGCCTTACGTCTCTGAGAAACAGGAGCTGCAGCCACACTCCTGAGGCTATGGGTCAAAACCTGGTAGTCTGAGAGAAACGTTTTTCTTGAAGCATTTAAGATCAAGGTTAGGATATGCCATATTTCCCTATTTTAGTGCTGTATCCTGCTTCAATTTTTAAAAATATTTTATTCCTGTTTATAAAATATGACAGTAATATGTCCCTTAGGGTAATTCACCTGAAGGTAGTATGGTAATTTGAAAATTACAATCCAACTCTAGGCAAATACCGTGTTGACGTATTAAGAACAGTTTCAGCACTTATCTTGACTATTTTTATTGAGTTAAATATTTTTTCAAATAATCTTCTCTTTTTTCTGGTCAGATATTAAAATTGCTTAATACAATTATAAAATCTGAAAAATTAAATATATTCTCTGAGACACAAATGTTTTACTTGCTAGAGTGAATGGAACCGGAGAAGGAGCTCTTTCCGTAGACCCAAGGGTGAGAAAAAAGCGTGGCTCTCATCTCTGCTGGCCTGCACTTTGTGTGTGTAAATATAGACAGGCAGTTATAATGCATATTTATAGATTTGCTTGTGCAAACAGAGGAGCACGCCGGTTTCCTCATGCAGCAAATCTTATTTCCGATACAGATTTGAAAATCTGTGAAGCATGATAATATTAACTCGAGGATCTATGTCCTCCCATAAAACAAAGAAGGATGAGTGGTGGGTTAAAAGGATTCTAATGATGCCTTTAGACGCTTCCGCTGCCATAATGACTGGGGAAGATTTATATGCTCTCCCTAGGCATAATTAGACACCCACAAGCCCATTTGACCCTGCCGCGGTGAGGAGCGCGTCTGCTTTTTGTCTCAGCAGATGAATTGATACTCACACGTTTTACCACTGTGGAGTGAAATTGAGGAAATGAAAATCTGATAATTTTGCTCCCACTGCAGTCTAGACAGAGGAGAGCAGGTTTCGTCTTTGACAGGAAGATCTATTTCCAGTTTCTCAAAAGGCTAGTGTCAATTTCGAAACTTCTTCTATTATTGATTTTCAGTTTTGTTAAAAAGGGTGCTTTATTAGGAATATTAGTCCCAGTGACCGCATAAGATCATGTCCAGTTCACAAATAGGTGAGCATGCATTTAAATTTGGGTCTAGGTGGGTTCAAACGGCAGAGCCCTGGTCCCATTGAAGACTGACCTGAGGTCGCGTTTGAACCTTCTGCTGCACTCTCACCTATTAAGTTGCCAAGTCAAATTTGCCCCAGGCATCCATGGTGAATTTATTGAGTTATTCATTTCTCCGAAATATTTTAGAATCAGTTTGCTGATGTTTTGTAAACATATATTTTGCTTGATCACACACTGCTGATATTGGGGCGTATGAGTTTTAATGTCAACATCTTCAAATGGACAGATATTGAAGAGACACTACCAAGTCCAGTTCAGCATTGAGTCACACGCTGGCACCAGCCCTACTAATCCTGAAATGCCCTGTGTCCTGGGCGCGCGTGACTTGCCCTTGGGGTGTCTGTGTGCCCCTCACCCCCAGCACACGCCACCATGCATTGACATGTTCTCTTATGTTCTCCCCTTCCCTAAATTGTAAAGTCCTTGGGAGAAGTGTTTTTATCCTTCCAAGTCCCTTGGGCTCAGCAAAGTGCACGGGCAGAGCAAGAACTCCGCAAAAGTAATGAATGAGACGCTCTCTTTCCTCTCCATTGTAGTAAGAGGCATTCAATTTAAAGATGATGTTTGGTTATTATTGAATTTTTTGGTTCTTTTTGCTCCTGAAAAAATATTTCAGAACCACATGGATTTTGCATAAGTCTGTTACATATCATTACCGAGAAGAATTTTGTGCTTGATCTGATTTTCTATGTTGGCCTTCATGAAATGGACACGGGGCTGATTGTAACATCATTGCTAGTGCGAACCATTGCAAGCATAGAGGAAGAGGTCTCTTCTTCGTTCTTCCACTTCACTTTTTAATGAGGGGTTAAGTCCATGGACTAACTTTCCAGGGTCGCTTAGAATGAAGGCTCATGCGGTGCACTGCTTCACAAGCTGGCAAAGAACAAGCGAGGCAAACCATCATCTGCTCCTTTCTGAAGGGACTTGACTTTGGTTTCTGCAGAAATGACTATAGAATATGGAGCACAGAGCAACTGCGTTTTTGCCTTACAGCGATACTTCTCGCCAATGGAATTTTATCCATTCACAGATTAATGACGCCTCAAGAGGCTCGGTGCCTACCCAAGAGGTACTAAAAGTTCCATTATTCTACTCTGCACCACTCAAACCTACAGCCGCAAAAATGTCAACCTCTGGATGTCGTGAGAGATGGAGTTGAAATTTGCGTGTGAATTGTATGGATCATTTCCATTTGGACCCTCTTGAAATCATAAGCGTGGTATGATGTCTCTGCTAAAATGCGGTTACTGACAAGCTGTTGTGAATTTATGTTAATTAAAAACCCTAAACCTTGCTCCTTTAATCACATCTATTTATTTACCTAATGTGGTGACTAGTGAAGATGCTTTCTCTGAAGTCCTGAGGTGAATCAAAATCCAACTAATCCCTGTTTTTGTTTTGTTTTTTAATTTTCCATGCTGCTGCTTGCAAGTACTTCCAAATCATGGTGAAATTATTTTAAACACATTAGCACTTAAAAGGTTAAGCATGCTCTCCCCTCAGAGGCTCATCAAGGCAGCCGGGTGGTTTTTATCTGATACAGATTTTCTCTCCTCACCTGTATGCCATGAAGTTTCCACGGGGGCACGGTAAATTACTCGAACGACGGTTTCAATGCTTTTCCACTCCTCGTTGTACAAAGTGGGGGTCTCCTTGCAAGCTGGCTTTACTGTGCCTTTTTAAACATCAGAAGTCCTTATGGGCCCCATGGTTAAGAAATGTATTTGCATGAGGGTCACATTCTCTTGGCAAATTGCTCTCTGGCAATTCAAAATGCATTTTTGTTTTTATTTTTGCCTTCCACGTGTTATTTCAAAATGAAAATGTCACTCTAATGGCGTGTGCAGGGGTCGTTGCAGGGACAGTGCAAGAAGCAGGTGAAACAGCCGGAGGAAACTTCTCCTTTCATCAGTGGCAAAAAACGCACCTCACTTTGGGAAACTGCACAGCAAAATTTTCTAATTCGGGACCAGGAACTTTTTCCTGTTTGGTCTCGGGACCTTACAGAATGAAAGGAGAATTTCAGATTGCTGTTTTGTTCATTTTGTGGCCATTCTTTTTCTTCCTCCCCAAAGCCACAAAAGTAACAGATTGGTGAGTGTTTGGGGGAGGAGATGCCAAGGACGTGCAGGTTTTACCTTGAGTTTAATTTCCTTCCCATCAGGGCCATTGTACCTCGGTCTTCCACCGGCTAAAAGCAAGCACAGGACACCCCAAGCGACCCGTGACCCGGCCTGGACAAGTAAGGATGCAGAGAGCTGGCAGTCTTCTCACTGGCCAGCCAGTTAGACCAGGAGGCCCACTGCCCCCATGCAGGAAGATCACTGCCCCCATGTGGGAGGACCACTGCCCTAAAGGGAGGACCACTGCCCCCATGCGGGAGGACCACTGCCCCCATGCGGGAAGATCACTGCCCCCATGTGGGAGGACCACTGCCCTAAAGGGAGGACCACTGTCCCTATAGGGAGGCCTACTGCCCCCATGCGGGAGGCCCACTGCCCCTATAGGAGGATCACTGCCCTTATAGGGAGGACTCCTGCCCTCAAGCGGGAGGATCAATGCCCCTAAGGGGAGGACTCCTGCCCCCTGTAGGGAGGACCCCTGCCCCCATGTGGGAGGACCACAGCCCCTACAGGGAGGACTCCTGCCCCCATGCAGCTCTGTTCCTGTTTTATGAGGTCTGGACCCCTCCTCTCCCCTGAGGCTTCTTTTCTCAGCGTGTCATCCTGGTTACAGAAATACTATGAAATGTAGCCTTCGCCCCTCATGGAGGGGCCATCTTTGGGTGTGATGGACAGCATTCCTGCACTTTAAAAACACTTTTAAAATAACTTCAAATTGCAGGACGGGTCTATCACACGAGCGTCCTTCATTATGCAAAAAGTTAGAAGAGGGCGATGTACAAGTTCACGCTTTAAAATAGGCTTAGCCTCAGGAAGAATGTGGCTTCTAGCTTCAAGCTGAACACAATCTTACAGCGATGCACATGTTAACTTCTGAAAATAAAACAAGTTTTGTCTCCAATATCTTTAAGAAATGATTTTTGAATAAAATTATGGTTCATAGTGCAAATGTTTTAAAGGTGACTGTGGGGCTCTCCCGTGCTTCATTCATGACTCTCTATCAACAGCTTCCTTCGGTGGGACGCCCCCCGCGGCCCGGGAGGACGGGTGGGGCTGAGGCAGAGGAGAGCGCGGCTCTCCAGCCAGACCCAGAACATTCTCCACGTCGGTCCTGGCGTGGCTCGAACCACTGCGAAACTAGCACACGCTCTATCACATCCTAATTATACAAGCGCACGAAGGAAATCATATACGTTTCTAAAAGTCCATAATTACATAATCACATGACAGTGTGTAATTAAGGACTATTGGGTAAATTATATAATTGGGGAGATTTTAAAATTTTATTGTAAAGTACTTAAAAATGTGAAGGAGAGAAATGAATCAAAAAGGAAAGGAAGGACCTCAATCTCAGACATCCTATTTGAGTGCGCCAGAGTTTAGTGAATCCGCTAAATCCAGACCCAGGAAGCTCACGCTGCAGTCCGTCCCGCCTCCCCTGTGGCCTCTCTGTCTCTGTCAGCCCCGGCTTCTTGGGCCTTAAAGTTTCCACAGACCAGTCCATGCACCACCCTGGCCCCAGAGGGGCCTGTGACAAGACGAGGCTCCGAGGTCGGAGTGGGAGAGAAGGAGCGGGCGAGGGGGAGGGGACGCTGCCCACCTCGGGCCAGCCTCGGGGACTTACGTCCCCACCTCTCCTCCACAGGCTCTCCTAGAGCAGCGCGCTGGACAGCAGCGCCGCGAGGAAGGGAGAAAGACAGCACCTGTTTGTAAGCGCTCCACGAGGACTTAACCAGCACGGAAAGGCCTCGGAGCTGGCTGTGGGCGCACGGGGGGCCTGAACCGACACACCTGACTGTGGTCTTCGGGTCGCCACGTCGGGCTGACACGTACGCTTGGGGGAGGCATCAGAGCTGGGAGATTCCTCCAGCTTCCGGGAGCCCCTTCAGAGTCTCCCGTCCTCAGGCCCCTCTTTGATGACCCGCTCAGCCAGGTCCTCTCTAGCCAACGCTTCTATTTTCCCTGCATTGTCCTTTAGTTTCCCCAAGCATCCAAACTCAGGGGCACTTGTGGAGCCGTGTTCCATGAGCTCCCAGCAGACGCCTCATCCTGACGCTGGCCTGGCCGCAGCGACAAGGAGCGTGCGACCCAGATTTTGTCACTAAGCTGGGGAGGCGCAGCCACCGTCCGCCTGGCACAGAGCTTCATGGGGAGAGTACAAGGTGGCAGGACGAGGAATCGGTGATGCTTTCCATTGCGCATGTTTGAAACTCGCTCCGAACATCTCACATTCCTTTGGGATCCTGCTGACCTATCTGAAGGTGGTACCAATTGCGACCCACCACCTCAGTGACTCTGATGTGCAGGCCAAGGGGCGCTGCTCACTGGACCCAGAGCTGGTCACTCAGTGCTGAGCCCGGAGCTGCACCCAGAGCTGGACCAGTAGTTGGGCCCTGAGCTGAATCTTGAGCTAGACCATGAGCTGGGCCCTGAGCTGGACTCTGAGCTTGACCATGAGCTAGACCATGAGCTGGACCCTGATCTGGACCCTTCACTGGACCTTCCACTGGACCCTGAGTTGAGCCTGAGCCCAGCCCCCGAGCCCTCCTTTTAGAGGCTCAGCGTTGATGGGTGCCAGCCCCAGGGTGCACAGGATTTGAACTCTGTGAAAGCCCAGAGGCCGGCTCTGCCCTGTGAGGTGCAGAGGTAAGTACTGGGCCTCTCAGGATGGGCAGGTGATGCGATCACCTGGGCAGGCAGGTAAAGAGAAGCTGGGAACCTGAGCAATGTGTGTATAGTCAGTAAGATGTACAAAGGGGGATGTCTCCTGATAAAGAATTTAGAGAGCTCTCCAGGGACAGGGGTGTGAGCCTGAAAGAAATGATAAATAGTTAAAAGGTAATACTGGCAGATAGAGCAGGATGGCATTGATTTATGTGGGCATTCAGCAGCTCTCCCACAAAATATGTCTGAGAAAGGGCAACATCCTGCCTGAGTGAGCTGTTCTGGGAACCCACAGGGCAGGAGGAGTCAGGGCATTGATCTGGAGGGAACTGGACAAAGAGATAAAAAACCCAAAGGAAAACCCTGAGTTTCTCGCCCCAGTGGCAGAAACAGTGGGCAGCTAAGCCCCACCCTCAAAACAAAAAGCCACTGCGAGCCCCCTGACTCCCACCAGCCACCGAGCGAGAAGGAGCGTTCTCTGGGAGTAAGAGAGTTCTGGTGAAGGGTGGAGAGGGGTTTCCTTTCTGTGGGTTTGGTTACCTGGACCCCCTTTGAACTTTAGGGAGCATACCCAGCTGGCAAGAGGTGGCCCTGGGAAGAGGGGAGAGGCGGATCTGCTAAGACAGCATTTACCTAGCCCACCTGGGAGAAACACACTTGGGCTAGGAGAGGGTGGAGTCAAGCAATTGACTGCTCCGGCGTTGAAAACTATCAAAATTCCAACTCCCCTAAGGGAGGTGAGCAGTAGGAAGCGCATAATAATCTTCCAAGGGCCTCTTTAGGGTCCCCTGGGAGCAGGGGGCTCTGGAAGAGGGCTGAGAGTCATTTCTCTGCGGTGAGTTCAGATACCAGGGTCCCATTTGAATTTCAGAAGGGAACTCAACCTGACCAGGAGAGGCGAGGGGGATCCGATCATGCAGGCTATTGCACCTGCTGCCCTGGAAGAGAAGGGGGAAGGGACAGACGGGCTCCTAATCAGCAGGAATCTACCCAGATGCAAAGAGTCGAACCTGCCCTAGGGAAAGTGACTGGATAGCTCTCGAGCTCACTGAGCCAATGAGGAAGTTTAGCTCAGTGGAGGAGTCTCCACTTTAAATATTCAAGGTCCCTAGTCCGATTCCTGTCCCTCCTTAGAGTAGTAATCCACCGGATTATCAAACACCCAGCTGATATTTTAGGACAGGGAACAAATAGACATTATTTTTGTATTAGTTTCTCTTGGATATCTTATTTTTCTTTAAGAAAAGTTCCTTTTTTAAAAAACTTTAACTTAGTTTACTCACTAAAACCGGATTCAAAGCCTGCAGAGGGCAGGTTGATTGATTGATTGATTGATTGATAAGCATGGGCAGCCTGAAAAGCTCCTCAGGGGCCTAAGAGGGAAGGCTGTTTTTCCTAAGTTTTTGTTTGATTGCTTGCTTGAGTGTTTGTTTTTTGTTCTCCCCGCCCCCACTTCTTTCCACTTCCCTTTGTTTCCCCCTTTTTTTGTATACCAATTTTGTCTACCTAGGCTAATTCTTTTCCTACCTTCATCTTCCTATCTTCTGCTTTCTGTTTTTGTTCTTACATTCCACCTCTCTTTATTTAGTCTTCAATTTTTCTTGTTTTTATTTCTATCTCCTTTATCTTTGTTTTCTTCTTTTTTTTAACTTTTTTTCTTATTGTCTTTTCTTTTCTCTTTCCCTCTCTTCTTATCATTCTGACTTGTTAATTCATTCAGGATA
>JAQZBX010011917.1:0-41795 GCA_029593785.1 Cabassous unicinctus
TTTTTTTGTCGACTCTTCCACATGGTGACTCATTTCCTTGTATGCATGGAAAATCTTTGACCTTGAACTTATAGATGTTATTCATTGAAAATTCCAGCAGCCTAATTGAGTATCTTTTTCTCCATAGCAGACTGTCTTTGATTTTATGTTTGTTGGGAACCAAGAGTCTCCATTGATATGAAACAATTTTAATCTGCTTCTAATGTCCCAGCCTTAATCTATGAGTTTCAGTGTCAGCTCCCTGATAGTGCCAGTGGACCAAAGCTTAGTTCCCGAATTGCAGTGCCCACGCCCCACATAAACATTTTCTGTGTGCTTACTCTCTCCTGCTTTGATTCCAGCTCATGTTTTTGGAGTTTCAGCTGTGGTTCCTTTCTTTACTTTCTATGAGTCCAGCACTGCATTTGCGATTATCTTTGATGGAGGATCTAGTTGTTTCATAGTGGGAGGACTCTTCTGTGTGTCTAGTCCATCTTCCTGCCCAAAACGAGGCCTTGGCCATCCACTTTCTGTGCTTACTTCTGCTCTAACCTGACGTGATTCTCTTTACTGTGCAAGGTAGTTTTCTGCAAAGGTGAGGAATAATCCATGCAATTATTTGTGTGTAAGCTAATAGAGAAACAGAATAGTAGATCCCCTTCATGTACTTGGAAATTTGAAAATTTCTCCTGCTTCAAATAATTTTTCAAATTCTCAAGGCAGAGATCACATCTGATGCCTCTCTCCTATTTCCTAGTGTGCCTTGCAGGGGTTTTGGAAAGTGTTCAATAAATATTTGCTGTTTGGCTGAGTCCAAATGTTCAACTTTGTCTCCTAATCTGAATCTCTGATACATTCATGTTTGTTTGCCCAAGATAAGCAGAAATTAAAAATTTCTAAAGTATGCAGATTGCCGATTTTAATATGCATGGGAGAACAAAAATCCAAATGTAAGACAAATGAAGGTTTTCTAGTTTGTTAAATTTGGAAGAAATTTAACTTTGTGGTAGGAGGGCTTGATTGAAATTGACCCCCTACTTGCTCCAGGTGCTTTAAGGAAGGTTAGTTAGTTTCCAAGAAGGTCTGGCAGATGGACTCAAAAGTGATCCCTAGGCCCTTACATCTGGGGTTCACTCCCTGGGCTGATACCCTCCTCTGGAGTGTGGGTGGGACCTGTGACTTACTCCTAATCCATTGGACGTGTAAAGATGATGGGCTGTCCGTGATCACATGTGTGAAGTCCTTACCTGACATGTTAGCATCTGCTTTCTGAGAGACTCTCTCTTACCTGCTTTGGAGAAGCAAGCTGTTGTGTTGTGAGTTGCCCTATGGAGAGAAGCATGTGGTGAGGAGCTATGGTCACTGGTCTACAGTTAGCAAGAAACTGAGACACCCAGCTGCAAGGAAATGAATGCTGCCAACTAGCATGGGAGCTTGGAAGCCAGACCTTCCCCAGTCAAGGTTTGAGATGAGCCAGTTCTGGCTGACACCTGGAACTCAGCCTTGCAGAGAACCCAGCTAAGCTGGACCCACAGACACTGTGAGACGGTCAGCACGCAGGATGGTAAGCCACTGACATTATCGCAATGCTGTTACACAGCAGTGGATGATGAATATAGGGAGGCTTTTAAATCCCTCTTCAAGATCATCTGCCAATGCTTTTCAAAGTGCTGTGGGCCCCAGAGGGAAAACCCAGGCTTGTCTTTATCTTTTGGCTGTAGACTCTGGAGCAGACTTTCGTGGCTATCAGATTAAGGAGGGACTGGACAAATTCAGAAGCACACTCGGAAAATGAGCTGCAGATTTAGGCAGAATGCTGAACCGTGTCCAGTCCTGCCATCCATGCCCAGAGTCCCTCATGTTGTACAGAGCCAAAAAATGGAGACGTGATTGAGCTCCCGTTGTTAGGAGGTACAATGCTCGTCCTTGACCTTCAAGTAGGACTATGACGGTGAGGTAGTAGCTGAAACGGCAGCATCTCATGCCCTCTCTCTATTAGAGGGAATAAAACATCTGTCCAAACACTAGTGTGAGAGGATCTTAAAAATGAAGATATTTGAAGATATGTACAGGACACCTTCCCACCTGCTGGAAAATATAATGTAGTCATAATGCAATAAATGTTTCTAATAAAGTATGAAAATGGATTGTTTGCTTTGATGCTTGTATGAACTCTCATTTCTCTTTTTATGATACTGGAGCTGACATTTACTTACCCTTTATCAATGGAATGTTTAATCAGGTCCAATCTGTAAGTAGCAGAGGACATTTTATTTCATTTAAAACCTGTCCCCATGTAAACGGCCTGGGAAATAGGACAGATCTTGCAGAACAAGTGAGGCTGTTAGAGTTACAAACCTGAATCGGGAGGGAGTCTTTGAAGGGGATGGCACCACCACCATTTGGCCAGCAGCTGGGAACAGGGGTGCTGAGGGATCTTTGAGTTTTAAACCAATGCCTGTGACACATGGTTTCGGAATTTACAGCAATCTTATTGAGTTTGTCTTTTTTTGTGGTTGCATTGTCTCAAAAACATGTGCATGCCTTTTGTCTTCAGGTGAAATTAGTTCATGCCATTCCCCTGCTATAAAGCCTTCAATGGCTCCCCAGTGCCTATGGAGTTAATTTCAATCTCCAGAGTACAGCAATTGAAGACATTCATAATCTGCATTTAGTTTCTCTTGTCTTCCTTGTTCTGGCTACCCTAGCCCACCCACACCTGTGGTGCCTGGCATTTTTGGTTGCCCTCCATGAATCCAAATCCTTGGTATCTTTGTAGCATTGCACATGCTGTTTTCTAGACCTCGAATGTCCACCTACAGAGTCCTTCTCCTATTCCAAGGTCTGGTGCAAACTTCACACCCTCCCAGGAATGTTTCTTGAAATCAATTGTATTGCTCTTCCAAAATCTGTGTATTCCTGTAACACTTTGCAACATGACACACCTTCTGCTCTTGTCAGTCCACTGGCTTCAGTTTCCCTGGCTTTGCCAGGAGCCTGCTTTGAGGATGGCCACCTGTCTTCCCTCGACTCCCGAGTCCCTCTCCTGTTTGGCTATTGCTTTCTCTTGGAGGCCCTTGGTGGCCTCCCTTTCTTAAACATAGTGCCCCAAGCATTTCTACCCAGTGAGTGCCAAATGGACCTCAATCCATGTGGCGCTTGCTGCTTCTTCAGCAGAACTGGGCACTGTGTGAGGCCAGGACCAAGCGCCAGCCACTTCTGGAATCCGCAGAGTCTGGCAAACCCTTGCCTGGCTCTACCGTGGGCTGTGAACAGGCGAAGCACGAGAGCCTGGGGGTGGCCCCACAAGGTTTCAAACCACAAGTTACCCCTGCAGTGGATGTGTTGCAGCAAAGGCACTGAGCTCTTTCTGGAACTCTCTGCCATTCCCTGCTGCCCTGGGTTCGGCTGAAACGGGGTCATATCATCCGTCCGCTTTCCACCTGAGCTGTGAGTGTTGCTGGGAGGTTAAAAACCATAATGGAATTTAAACCAAAGGGTCAACTCATTCCCAGATCCTTGTCCTCTCCACATCAGTGCGGTATTATTTCTGTTAGAAAGTGTGCACTTGCCATGAACTTGAAGGGTGAAGCGCTCCGAGGAGCACAATTTCACGGATAAGCCTGCAGGGCGGACCAATTTAATAAGTCCGCTGGCTTCCGATATTTGATGCAATTGGGCAATTGTCCCATAGTCTACCTAATCGGTGGGAAAGTGGTAACTAAAATGAATACGTCTATCATCCTGATGCTGTGCTGCCCAAAACGTTTCACCAGATACTCTGATGGTTGCGTTTCCCTGTCTCTCTTTTCAACGTGAAGTCCCAGGCTCCAAAATACACTTGGGTTCAAGCGCTTGGTGTGAGGCTGGTGGACACAGCTCTGAGAGCTGGTTGGCATTGGGCCACCCAGGACAGTGGGTTCATCCTCCTTTTGTAGCCAGAGAATGCTTGGTGCAATCTGAGGGGCTCAGTGAGGAAGTGGATAGCCTGAGGCTGCTTGTGGGAGCAGGGCCTGCCACCCAGAGCCCCAGCCTCTGGCCACCTGGCCGCCGTCTGCAGCCCCAAGCAGGAAGCCACAGGGCCTCCCACTGCCCAGGCTGCACAGGTCCTCAGGCCCACCCCAGGACTGCCTGCGTCCTCTCCACGTCCCCGGTCTGAGGGCCTGCAGGCTTTCTGGCCTGGAAGGGCTACATGGCAGAGGACCTCCTCTCATTGACAGGGCAGCCTCTCGCCCTCACGGCGCCTCTGGGCAGCACAGACAGCCGGTTTCCCTTCTCTCGCGCCCCGCTGCCCAGGCCCTCTAGTCTATTCTGATCGTCACTCCCTGCTTCAAAACCTGCTCTTCCAGTGCCCTGGGTTCTAGGCCCTCGTTGGCTCGGGTTCCTGCTTCTGAATCCACTCCATGGCGATCATTTTCCCTGAAAACGTGGTGCCTGGAAGAGAACCCCCGCTCCAGTGTAGCCATCACTCCATCTGGAAGCTCGGAGGCGGCCGCGAGCCCGTTGCTGGTTTTCGCCATCGTGTCGCACTGCGGCTGTTAATCCTTCCTGCTTTTTCAGGCAAACATTTGTAGACCTGCATCACTCCCACCTTGTGCTTGTATAACTGATGTTTTAAAGCCCAAATGCAGGGCTCCCTGTGCATCCCCGCTGCCTTTTATTTTGTTTCACGTCGTTCAACTGGCTGGCTCTTCTGGAGTCCCGGGCTATGATAGAGCCTGAGCGCAAACTGCGCCCGCCTGGGGCTGTACGGAGGGGAATTTGATATCGCAAGCGTCTGGGACGTGATATTCTGGTCAGGTCAAGGGCAAAACTCTGCAGCCAGGCTGGGGTCAGGGCTAGCTCCTAGGTGGATATTAACTCATTGGTCAGCACCTTTCAACCACTTATAATCCACTTCACTCAGCAGGGCCTGCTGGCTCACGGTCCCTCGTCACGTTCACACCGATATAAAACAACCAGGTCTGGTTTGGATCCAAATATAAAGCACCCAGGATAAGTCGGCCATGCGTTATGATTCCAGTTTTATTAACAAGGGGACAAAAGACCTAGGCTTTGGACTTAGAGCGGGGTCAATTCCTGATGTGGTCCATCTGTTTGAATTTGGGCAAATGACTTACATTCCCTGACTTTGTTTCTCCACCTGTAAAATGGGATAATAATTGCCTTGTGTTTGCTCCACCCTTGGACATCTAAACAAAGCCAACTCCCCACCCCAGTCAGCATGCTGGAGGGAAAACTGAAAAGCCCGCTCTGAGCTACAGCCCCTGTGTCACGGATTCTCCCAAAACGCCCCCCTCCTCGCCCTCCTGCCTAGAGATGCTCTGGCCCCTTCGCTCAGGCTGCCGGGCACGTACGCATGGACTCTGTCCCTCTGCTTGTTGGGCAGCCAGTTTTGGACCCTCATCTCTGGTTTGGGCTCGTGTTTAATCTCTCGCTTCTACTCCTTTGGGCTGTATGACCTTGAGCAAGTCCAGTTCTTAGCGCTCTGGGTCTCAGCGTTCAACTCTGGAAAATGGAGGAAATAACGCCTACCTGGTAAAACCTCAGCGTGCAAGAAGGGCGCGGCGAGTGACAAGCTCCAAGCGAGGGCCGCGGACTTCTCTGGAGCCCTTCTCCAGAGACCCCAAGGGGGCGATCAGATTCCACCCCCGTCTCCTGGTGCTCGGCTCCTGCCCCTACCCCATACTACCCTCGAGAGACAAATACTTTCTCTGATCAAGGGCATTTCAGGCTACGACGTTGCCCCCTTCCTCTCAGAGCAGTAACCCAGGAGAGCAAGAGCACGTGCGGGTTGGTGCCTTCCCGCCCATGTTGGCTCCTGACCTTCGCTGCTGCCCCCTGCCCAGGCTCTCTAGAGTCTGCGTGATAATCTGCTGGGGAGTCGAATTTGCAATCCGTGAGCAATCCACTAATCTCGTTTTCAGAGTTGGTTCTTTTCCCGTTAAGGAAGCTAGTGCTTTTTCTTGTTTCCAGCACATTTCCTATTCTCCATTGTTTCTCAAAGTCTATGGACAGTAGCCATGAGATCCCACCTGCAGCTTCCTTCAACGCCTGGCGAGGCACACCGGAGCACAGGTGAGGTGGCTGGCGCATATTCTGCATCCTCGTCTACTGCAGGATGAGAGCTGACAGCCACGTGCTGCCAGAGTGTTAGCGGCAGCTGATGCGGACCCTGCCAGGGCACCCTGGGGTGCCTGTGGGGCGCTGAAAGTCCCAGCAGAACGCCCACCCCCCGCTTAGCCTCTACCATGTCCCTGGCTCACACTCTTTCACCTGGGGTTCTCTTCCCGCCACACAGCCCCTTCTCCAGCTCGCCATGCAGCGGTGCTGTTTCCGAAGGCCAGAGAAAGATGCCTCCTCAAGGACAGTGACTAGACCCAGAGCACCCGGCCTTGGAGCAGGAGCACCCTCGGGGGTGTCAAGTCCAACCATCTCGTTCTGCAGGTGAGTGACCGGAGATCCGAATGCTCACTGCCTCTTGCTGACGGAGCTGGACAAAGCACGGCTCTTACTTTCCCTGTCTGGGTTCCCTCCAGGTGCCACCGTGCGTCCCCCACGCAGCCTTGCCCGGAACGACAGTGTGCACGGAGTGATCTTCCAGGAGCATCGGCAGCGTGCTGGCTTAGGCGTGGGGCTCAGCCTCTCCCCCACCCCATCTCCTTCAGTCCTCGGCAGCCAGGAGGGAAGGGCGAGAGTGGGAGTGCCAGGCTGTCCTGCCTGGGGCTGAAGCCCCTCCCCAACGAACTGTGTGGCCTTGGCAACATCACTTAACTTCTCTGAGCCTCTGTTTGCTCATGCGCAAAGCCAGGCCAGCAACAGCACAGTTGACGTGGTCGGGCTTCCTCCAGAGCCTCCCTCCAAGGGAGGGACGGCTGCCACCCATGGGGATGGGGGGGGTCTGCTCCTCCCAGGCACGTGGCACCCTGGGCAGCTGAGTGAGGCGGGTATAAAGAGCTGGGCCCGGCTGCCCCAGCAGGACAGCTCTGCTGGACCAGCGCCACGCTGGGCAGGCTCCGTCCTCTCCTTCTTCCTTCCCCTCCCTCCACAAGTGATGGCTCCTAACACACACCCTGCCCCTGTACCCTGCACTCGCTTCTGGAGGACCCAGTGGCGACAGGAGCACCTGTCCCCGCGCCGTTCTGAGGATTCCCGAGAGGGCACTGTCCCCAGCGCAGAGGAACCACGCAGACACTGGCACTCTCTTGGTCCTTTTACAGAAGAAGAACGGGGACGTGGGCATGCCAGGCCCTTGCCCGAGCCACTCTGCTGGCGAGAGGGGGAGAGAGCTCAGGCTGACACCCGGGAGGGGGCCTCAAGGCACAGGAGGAGGCCGCGGGGTCTCTGGGTTAATTTTTCTTATAACCAGGAATGAGTTTCAAGTCCCCTTTTAGTGAGACCTTCACCTGCTTTTAGAAGGAAACCCAGACCTTTAGGGGGCCTGGTACTGCTGGCGCCCCAGCCCATTCAGAGGGCTGGATGCAGGCTGTGGAGACCAGGGCCCTGGACTCGGGGTTGGCTCCCTCCATGCTCTGGGGTCCTCACCTCTCCTAAGGACACAACATCGGAGCCATGGGTGCTCAGCAAATGGCCTGGACGTGAGGCCCGGGTGCAGCCTGGCTCAGGCTGCCCCTGCCCGTCCTTCCTGCCCTGGCTCACGTGGGCCCCCAATCCCAGGGGCAGGAGCCGCCTCTTTGCAACTGGGCTGCTCCTGGAGCTGCCATTGGCTTTTCCTCAGGAAACGTTCATTTAAATATGAAACAAAAGGTAGCACTGGGGAGGCAGCCTGCAGCCAGGAATTCCATGATGCCTTCCATCGCCAAATAGCAGTGATTTGGGGATTACATAACGCTCTGGGTTTTCTATTCTTTCTCAACTCCAGTATTGTGGGAAGTGGCAGACCAGGCCAGCCTCTCTCTCCTTGTTCCCCCCACCCTCCCTTCTTGACATTGCCTGCAGCAGTCTTCTAAGGCTCCCCCACTCTCGTTCTTGCACCGTTTCCTTCCCAACCTCTCATGGATGAATATTGTTCCCATATTGGCAGAACAAGTCCAAATTCTGCTTCCCAAAACATTAGGAAATGGTTCCAGCCACCATTGCTCCAAAATATATGCTGGCAGTGAGGGTGGGCCTAAGGTTTGCTTCCAGAAACGCTTTGGAGGAGGTGGGGGTCAGCTCAGCTCTGCACACACACCCCACCCCCTCTGCCGGGAGGCCCCCTGGGAGGCGGAGCAGGCATTTCAGCCCCAGGGCTGCAGAACCCCTGTAACTTTCTAAAGACTCTTTCAGTGTCCAACAATAATTTGAACTAAAGTCTCTCTCTAGCTGGCTTTTCGTGATTTCCCTGAATTGCAACCCAATTTATAAAGTGAAACTCGGCGAGATGAATCTGCCCGGCTCCCCCAGCTGCCACAGTTGTGCTGATCGTTACCGTAAACTTCTCTGCTTCAGGTCTGGCTGCTAATACGAGGTGATGACTTATCAGCCCCTCCTTCATATCCTCTTAAGCCTGCCTGGCCTTACTTCCTCCCCTTCCCAGCTTAAACGAGAGGCCACACCACACCCCCCCATAGGATACCAATATGTTAAAAATAAGCCCACATTTCTTCCAAATACACAGGATCCCCAAAGAGCACAGCCACGCGTGCCTGGTGGGAATTCTGTGAATGGGGAGAATCCCTTCACCATAAGTGCCAGCTCCTCCTCCAGGTGCTGGGGTTTTCTGTCGATCGTCTGGGCAGCTGGTGGCAAAGCCTCCTCCCGAGGCCCCTACATGCAGTCTAAGACTACGCACGGTTATTTGAAATGGAGGCTCCTTTACGGTATTTGAGAGACTCAGCGAATCCTCCCACACACTGAAGAATACCTAAGGCTCAGCTCACTCCTTGATGTTAGGTTCAGAAATATAATTGCAAGACTCAACTCCTGCCTCCACCACGAGGCCCTGGGCAAGGGTCTTCCCCTTCTGGCCCAGTGTCCTTGCTTCTGAAATGGGGGGTGGGTGGGCCATGTGGTCTCTCACCCTCCGTGAGCCCCAGCGGCCCCTGGGGTACACACAGGTTGCACGCAGCACCTTCTTACCTGGAGCAGATAAGGGACCTTGACTGTTGCCCTGGACTCAAGGGCTCAGAGGGCACCCCCGGCAGCATCCCGGCTGCTGGCCTCGGCCCCTGATGCGGACAAACACCCTGATCACCAGGCATTCAGTCTGGTCTTGGGCAGCGCCCCAGGTAAGGATTGGTGCTTCTCTGGGATCCCGACCTGTTAGATGCCAAAATAGGAAGCCTATCTTGAGAAGCCCATGTCAATTCATGTTGTCCCTTCGTTGTTGTTGAGAAACTGGAGACAAGTTTTCACTTACCCTGTTGAGGACAGTGGTGGTGCACAGGCATTGGAGGAACTTGCGGGGCAGTCTGGCCAGTGGTGTGAGCTCGGGCAGGTGTGCTCTCTGTGCACACTTGCACAGCCTTGGAGATTGCGGGAGAAACCGGCAGTCTTCCCCCCGCGCCATTATCTCACTCTCCTCCACGCTCTTCTCCTGCATCAACCCTCCTGGTGTCCTACACAGCCCTCCCGTTGCTGGGCCTCTGCTCCTTCTCTGCACCCACTCTGGTTGAAGGCTCTCCTCCAGTCCAGCCGACTGGGCCTGTGGTGCTGGGCACAACAGTCTTGCTGATGGGGGCTGCTGTGGGACCCCTGCAAGCCATCCATAGCCTGAAGGGAAGACGGTGCTCAGGGGCCGCTGTGGGTGGACAGCATGTGGGAACTCTAGTGACTAGAACGGAGGGAAAACACAGAAGGTAGCCTGCTGGGCCAACCTCTCATTGCCCAACCCCATGCCACTGGCCAAAGAAAGCCTGGCCCCAGGAGGGACCACCTGTAGCAAAACGGGCAGGCTGATAACTGGAGTCTCCTGCGGGAATCTGAAATGGGGGCCACACGATAGGGAAGAGACAAAACCAGTCCCTGGAGAGCCTGGACACAGAGACAAAGCCAGCGGTCCATGTGGGGAGGCCGCTTTTGGACTCACCGGGAAGGCTGACTTCTCCCAGTTGGTGTGGCCTGACATCATTTCTCTTTCATGAACTATCCTCTGAAAATGTTTTCTCTCACCCACAAACACTCAGCAGGGGAGGCCTCAGCTCAATGTCTCACTGCCACATTCTGATGTGACGCCTCACCCTAATCCACAGACCTAAATTCTCCTCTTGAGAGCTGTCAGCCTGGCCCCAGACAGGCATGGCCTCCTAGGAGAAAAGAGAGACGTGTACACATGCAACGATTGCTGCAGAAGATGGAATGTCTTTGAAAACCAACCTCTCTTTGTGAGCCTTGAAGATTCTCCACAAGTGTAGCACTAATAATGGGAAATCCTGGGGGAAGGGTCTCTAACACGAGGCGCTGGCATGGTGACAGAGCACGGAGCTGCGTCTTTTGAAGTGTCCCTCTCCCCTAACCAGATCTGTCATGTGGACTTTCAGGAGAAAAGAAGTGAGTCCTGGGTCCTCATGTGGAAGAAATTCAGAACTTTGAGGTCACCAGCTAAGTGCTGAGCTTCAGAGAGACTCTCGGTTCTTTGCTCTGACAGGCATAGAGGAGGAATTTTGATTCTAGCCATACCACATTGAAGATACACATGGTAATTGTGGTGTGTAATTACCATGAGATTCCCAAGAGAGCCACAAGAGAATCCCGGAAGATCTCAGAAGAATGCCATTCTGACTCTAGCAAAGTGGGTTGGGATATTTGTCTATAAATCTTATGCAATCTTGAGATAATTTCCCAGTAACGGGGCCATCAGCGAGCGTGCGTGAGTGTGCGGGCGTGCGGCGTGTGTGGCGTGGAGGCTGTAAAGTTCCTGTTGGCCCATAGAGTTGAACCATCTGCTGAATACATAATTGACTTGTTCACGAAATCCAACAGCGTGAGAGGAGGCGATTGGCCAGCTGTGCCTTAACTAGTTAGTGGTATTTTATGGAAGCCAGTAGAGACGATTCTCTGAAATAAACTATAGGCCTGGGGTATTTTTAAAAAGCCTAGCAGATTACTATAATTCCTTTTGGCTCTTGCGGGCTGTTGGGGATTGAATCATGTCCCTCACAAAGACATTTTCAAATTCTCACTCCAATCCTACGATGTGAAACCTCCTGAAATGGGACCTTGGAAGATGTTATCAGTTAGGGTGGGCCATAGTGCAATGGGTCTGGGGCCTTGTGAGCAGAGGTGGCTCAGAGGCCATCAGTTAGGAGGGACCAGAGGAGGAGACGGCACCTCGAGCTGGGAGACTGCCAGAACGCCGGAGGCTGCAGGGGGAAGCCCGCCTGGCGACACCTTGACTTTGGACTTCCAGCCTCCCAAACTGAGACAATGCATTCCTGCTGCTTGAGCTAGCCAGTCTGTGCTGTCATAGCAGCTGGGAACTACTAAGACAGACATTTAATTGGCAGAAGTTACGATGTGTGTAATTTCTTGAAGATTCATTTATCGTAACGTTTCCTCCAAGTGCAGCAAATTCTTGTACTAGCTACCAAGGACATGATCAACATTTCTAACTTCTCAACTACATACACTCTGTGATTTCAGGACCCTGCCTTGCCACCCATTTTAAGTGACTTGGAGACATGGAGGCTACAGGAGGAAGTAGTAACTCTTAGTTAATGGTCTCAGACCTTAGGGAGCTAGGCTTGGATGGTGAGAAGAAAAATGGATTAGACTATTGCAACTCATGCTATTTCTGAATAAGACACCATGTCCATACTATAAATCAACAACCCCAAGAAACGGCTCAAGGGTGAGCAGAAAAAGTGGGTTACTCACACTGCATCCCAGTCTGGAAAGGGGGAAGAGTTGACAGCCCCTGCATGTGGAAACGAAATATAGATCCCAAATGGCACTATGGCCATCTCCCTGCAGATCCCCACCCCCTTTGTCCGCAGCCCCATTCCTCTCCCCATCGCCACCTCCTTTTCCACCACTGCCTCATCACGTCTGCAATTACAGCCATATCTGTGTCTCTGGCCACATCCACATCTGGGTCCATGTCCACAGCACGTCCACAGCCTTTGCACACCTTGATATAGATGGAGTCATTGCTATGAACCCACTCAATGGGAACCATTCTTTGGGAAGTGGAAAGACAGACTGACAAGCGAGCCTGATGTGTAGACCTACGATGTCTTGTCCACATGAGTTTTTAGTTGGTCCCCGAGAGAACCTGGTGGTTGCTCTTTCATAATTTGCATGTATCTGCAAGATTAGGACAGCATTCATTCTGTCACCACAAATAACTAAACCCTCTTATGTCAGATGGCCAGTTGGATATCCCATTAGTGTCAGGATACCAAGACTTGGCAAAGTTCAAATGACTTAGAGCAAATGTGAAATTTCAAATAACGCCTCTGGTACATCTGTGCTTCCTGGCTGCCTGGGCATTAACAGCTTCTATCCACTTCATGGCCCTCAGTTTCTTTGGTTCTAAGGTTGGTACTGGGGTAGATGCATCACTTCTTTCAAATCACCCAAGCACTTTTTGAGACATGCTTTGCCTTGTTTTTCCATGTGAAAGAATATTATCTGCTGCAAGTGTCATATTAGCCATTGGCTGGAAGTGTTATTTGGTCTCCAAAAGTTAACATTTCCCACTAAACATTGTTTATTATTCCAACATTACCGAACCTGTGAAAGACCTGGCTCATTCATTTATTCTGTATGGAATTGGCTCAGCTTAGCAGATTTCAGTGTTTCCACCATTGAAAATAAAATTAATAAAGAAGTTGGCCTTTTTCCTATTGCCAGTTATCTAGGTGGACCTTTCATTCTTGGTAAATTAATAATCATTAGCCATCTTAAATATTGGGGGGGGAGGGGGGAAGCAATGGCTAATTAATTTTAAAATAGCTTAATTTCTGTTATAAATAAGTAGACTTAGTGAACAAATCCATAAATTATTTGGCTCTTAACTCTAGTTGGCCCAAGCTTACGTATCTCAATAGGAAAACCTTACCAAATTATTCATTCATTCTGCTGACACTTGCTGAGCATCTACAGTGCAGGACAATGCTTGCGCTATTGGGGTCCCCAGCTCTCTATGATGCATGATAGTTGACACAATCTGAAAACGGCATATGTCATAGAATTTTCCATTAATGGAAGCATAAATACTAGAAAGAGTTTTCCTACTGGAAGAATTATTCCACGTGCCTGAGGTTAAAATTTGTACTGGGGACAGGTTGTCCTGGGTTCAGCCCCTGTGGATGACTGGACATTGCAACAATACTGCACGTTCTGCTTCAGAGACCATAGGGCACGTTGAGATATCACCACACAGCCGTCCTCTTTCTCAAGACAGCTCCAAGTGCCCCAGGCCTTCGGGCAGGCTGATGGTGGGATACTGGTTGCCCTGTGAGGCCCTTTGAGGCCATGAGGGAACTTAAGAATCCTTGCCTGCAAAGGAGAGCAGCTTTTACTTGTTTATCAGAGATGAATTTGTGGGTATTGAGGTGAATCTAAACCAAAGAATTTCCTGCCTTTTGATTTGTGGGCAGTTACAGGAAGTGCCAAGTGTGTAACAAAGTTCTATTTAGGGCAGGGATTCTTAACAACCTTGAATTTAAATATTAAAAAAAAACCCACATTATTCTTGTAGGGACGTGTTGGTGCCAGTGTGATATATTTATTAAATAATACACAGTATAGTGTGGACTTAGTAACGGGTCCGTGGTTTTCACCTGACTGGCAAAGGGGTCCATGGAGCAATAAAGGTTAAGAACCCCTGATTTAGGGGGACCATTCTCCCTCTAAAAATACTGTGGCTTATGCATGGGGAAATCTGCCCATAAGGAGTAATTTAGTAAGAGATTCTGCCGACTCAATCTTGTTTTTCTTCTTCACAGTAGATAGTTTTCCCTCGACATTTCCACAAATATGTAAAAAATGTTGGCGCAAAAGAAACACACAAATATTTGTTTTGTATTTAACAACATCAAGAGTTATTTGAGTGTTTTTGTTATTTGAATTTTGAGGCTTGTGGTCTGTTCTTTCATGTGAACGAGAGAGAACAGTCTTTCTGTGGTTTAACTGAGAGGATGTTTTAAGAGTAAAGAAGTTAAAAGAAAAACAAATAAATGTTGATATGAGCACTCATCATTCCAGACCCTCTTCTTGCTTCCCTACTCCAAGTGCATATTAAGTATTTTGGAAGTTATGAATTCATGGGCACGTGGGTAGCCAAGAATTCTGCCTTGGCCCAGGAAAACCAATATGGCCGACTGTGGCAGACATTTTATAGAATTCCGTGCCTGACATAAAGGGTGTTTTATTTTATGTCGACAGAAGAAGAGTGTTTTCATCCTGAGACCTCCTCTAATCATTAGAGAAATATTTCCCTATTTTCATTTCCCATAAATATAGGTTACTCTGGTGTTCTGTAGTGAATTTATTGGATCAATGTTTATTCTATGTGAGACCCTGAGGATTAGCGGCGTGGCAACAAAGGAGAGAGCTGGTGATGGGATTTGTTTTCTGAAGCAGGTTAGTACATCAGGTTTCCAACATTTTGGGAAATTATCACCCAAAAAAAGGTACCAACGTTGAGCGGTATCTTTTGACTTGAGTCAAGTCAAAGCAGTCGACCTGTGTTTCCTGTCCACTGTGCAGAGTGGAGAATGGACAGCTCTGCTGGGGGCCCATGGCCCAGGCTGAGGTTCCTCCTGAAAGGAGGGCTCAGGGGCTCAGACCACCCCTGGTATCCAGATTTGTGCCCCGGAGGACACGGAGCGCAGCAGGCTTGAAGCAAATCCCCTCTGTGATCCCGAGTCTCTCCCTCTCCTCTGAGGGCAGGGCTTACTTGGAAGGAACACTGAGGTGGGCTGTCCTTGAGCAAAGCTCAGGAATGTTCTGCGTGTGAATGCTTTCCCTGTACACAGGTAGAATTCCATATACGTGATACCAGGAATGTCCCCCTAGGTGCCTCCCGTGGTCCAGGAGCTGCAAAGCCTAGTGGGGAGGATGGAGAGTGGGAGGTGAGGTCTGTGGGGAAGGATGGAGACAGGTTAGTGTGGAGGAACAGAGTAAGCGAAAGCAAATTCCTCCTGAGAGCTCAGGCGGCTTCCCGGAGGAGGCACCCGGCTGGATTTGGGAGCTAGAGAATTCAAATGCTTTTCCACCGGGGGAGGAGCGGGGCCAAGCAGGGGCTGCAGAGCAGAGATACGCAGCGCCTCGGCTCTTTCAACCAGCGGGCATCGCTTACACATCCCAGGACAGGGATTTGTGGCTGAAAATTCCCAGAACTTTCCACCTCCCAGTGGCCCTGCCCAGTGCTGACGAGTCTCCTTTAGTATAATCTGATGCTCTGTGTAGACAGCACGGTTTTAGGGGCAAAGAATTTATTCCATCTGATTCACAGGATGGAGGGTTACACAGCAGTGGCTGTGAACTAGGAGGCCGGGGGTTGCTCAGCTTCGTGTGCACAGGCATCCGGCTCTATTGTGAAGGGTAGACATGTGTGATTTCCATCCTCGCCACCCAGCATGCCTGATTCCCCAGTGAAAACGCTGCCAGGCCCTGGTGCCCTATTGCCTTTGGCTCTGAAGCACTAGGGTCTTCCTGTGGCCTGCAAGATGCTCAGGGCCCTGTCTCTGATCATGTGACCGGCTGCATTTCCCTTGTTCACGGTTTTCCAGCCGCACAGGCCTCCTTGCTCTTCCTTGGACACCCCCAGGTATGCTCTGCCTCAGGCCCTTTGCACAGGCTGCTTGTTCTGTCCAGACCACTTTTTCCTCAGATACATCCAAATGGCCAATGCCACGTCCCTTTAAATCCTTGACTGAAGGTCCTACTCTTGTCGGCACCTATCCTGACTGCCTCTTTTAAATGCAATCCGCCCCGGCCACCCCACACGGCATCTGCCTTACCCTGGCCCCTCTTATATGGTTTCTCACAACATTTTGCTATATGAGGTATTACTTTTATTTTTATTCCTAATTGTTTATCTCTCCACCGAGGGAAACCTCTAAGTTTTGGTCACAAATGGACAAGCACCTAGAATAGTGGTGGCACAGTGTAGGAGCCCAGTAAATATTTACTGAATTGAATGTTCCATTTCCAAGGCGACAAAATGAGGAAGAACGAAGAACTAAACTCCAGGGCAGAGACCAGACCAAGATTGTGGGGTGCTTTCGTTTTTGGGCACTCACAAGCTTGACTAGTTCTGGTAGGTAGTTCTCACCTACGTAGATGGCAGGCCCATGAGTTACAAACAATAAGCCTTAAAAAGGAATTTGGAGTTTGCACAAACTTTTGAGTTCAACAATTCACCTTTTACAAACAGATGAAGAAATGGAAAATTGAAGCTATTAACTGCTGTATCCAGAATCTTCCAGCTATGCAGTAGAGGAGTTGAGAATTAAACCCACGTCTCTTGATTCCCACTTCACAATTCTAAACACCAACCCATATTCTTTTTTTTTCTCTTTTTAACCAAAAGTTTCCACAAAATCAAATGCCTTCCTGAAGTCTCCTTGTTTCCCACAAAAGGATCAGTATCGAGATAAAGGTGTCATAATCTGACCTTGAAAAGGTCAGCCCTAGGTTGCCTGCCTCCCGCCCAGGAAGCTTGCTCCATGGCCTGGGGAACCAGCGGAACCCCTTGCGAGCAGTGAGTGCACCCCTGACACGTGGGAACAGGCAGCGGCGGCGGGTGCTCGCTTTCCGTGAGCAGCCAGGCCTGGGTTCCCGGGGCCACGACGTGCTCACCCATGAGGTTCATCGTGCAATTAGAAGAATAATTTCTCCCTGCACAGGGCGCCTCCTTCCTCTCCACACACACACACACACACACACACGCACACACATACACGCAGAGGCAGGCTTTGGTCTGCGTGCCTTGGTGTTCTGCTGAAGTGGGTGAAGAGAGCGGTTTAGCAGAAATCCGTTCCTGCTTGGCCTTCTGCCAAAGGCGCCCAGAGACCTGGTTTTCCTTGCGAAGGTTTGAGCCCCTTCTGCTTGGATGGCCCTAAGCGGATCTGGTGGTATTGAGCACAGGCTGGAGTGTGTACCTAGGCAGACAGCTATTTCTTTGTGGACCTGCTTTGCAGTTAAATCTGAGTCAGGTTACTGTTTTTCTTTCCCTTGCTCTGAAAGACAGGAGTGCAATGCAGGGAGGAGCAGGGAGAGCCCTTTGATGCACAAATCAGGATCTGGAGTCAGCTGATCACAGCTGGCTGGGGGGGCCCATCAAGGAACCGGAAGGCCCTGTTTGAACGTGGGGCCGAACCCTGTCAATGTGCTTTGTGGTTGAGCTTTCCCTCCCTGTCAAGAAAGGATCACAGGGCACTTGTTTATTTGATTATCCGTAACATTTTGTGTGTGTTCGTCAGCCTTTCATTCATTCGTTTAGCCTACAAATATTTTTTGAGCACATATAAAATACCAGTATTGTTAGGCATCAGGGGTTTTTCCTGCCCTGCAAGTGATGAAAGGCCAAGAGGGAAGGCAGAGGAAAAGCGGGCAAAACATTCCAGCGTGGCAGCGAGTGGTGGGGTATGAGAACTGGCAGTGCGGTCGAAGCCCGAGAACAAGGAGGTCAGGCGTCTAGCGCTCCCCCTCCCTCTCCAGCCCCCTGCCCACCGGAGCTGACCGGCTCCAGCCCGAAGGCCACATCCAGCCTGTCAGCTGTGTCTGTAAATAAAGTTTTATTGGAATGCAGCCACATTCATGTTCTTACAGTCAGTGGCTGCCTTCAAGCTTCACCAGCAGCACTGAGTAGAAGCCACAGATTGTGATTCACAGAGCTGAGGATATTGACCATGTGGCCCTTCACAGAGGAGCTGGTTCTGAGGCAGCAGGGCTTTTCTGGGCACGAGAAGGTGGGCCACCCCATAGCCACGAGTTGGCCTCTGGGCTTATTTGGGTGGGGATTCTAGAAAACACATGAGGTGTCTCTAGGTCCCAGTGCTCCACTGGACCAGCTGCTTTGGGCCTAGAGTGACATGGCTCTGGCCTCCCTGAGCATCTTGCTTGAGAATGAGTCCCTGTACCTGAGCCTAAGAGCGACTGCACTGTTGACGGCAGAGGCTTGCATCCTGTCCTTCCATCTTCCATCTAAGATGGCTCCTGAGATTTGTACCCTGTGCCTGTCCTGTGTGCTTCCTCCTACCCGACGGGGTGCTGAGCTATTATGGCAAAGGTGAGGGGACTTTGCCGATGGAACTGGGGTCCATAATCTCGGAACACTGAGTTAATCTACAGGGAGATTTTCATGGGCGGGCCTTACCTAATCAGGCAAGCCCTGCCCAAGAGGGTCCTGGGCCTTTCCTGAAAGAAGAGACTCGGAGCAGGAGAACGTCTCCCTTGTTGATCTTGAAGGGGCAGGTAACAAGTCTGTGAAGTGCCTGTGGAGAAGGACACCTCTAGCTGCTGTGGGCCTCAGTCCTGCAATACTAGAAAATGAATTCGGACAGAAAAACCCAAAGGAGCTTGAGAGAGGACCCAAGCTGCAGATGAAAATGTAGCCTGGCCAACACCCCGACTGTGGACCCAGCTAAGCCATGCTGTCTGGGACTCCTGGCCCAGGGACACCATAGGTAATCAATGAGTGGAGTTGGCTGTAAATTGTTACACAGCAAAAGGAAACTTGGGATGTCAAACAGGGCCGTTGGAACATCACAGATTTGTGATGTCAAATAGGGCCGTTGGCTCCAGAGTGTGTCTGCCTCTGCCATTGACACTGAAGGGGAAGGTCTCACTTCCCTGGTTGGCTTCCTGTGTTGATGATCGACTCCTGGCAGGCATGTTCTGGTGATCCCCTCTGTCTTGATGCAGGGAAACAGGGGAGGGGGAGCGGGTGGCTGACAGGTGAGCCCTGAATTGTAGTGTGCAGGTAAACATTTGAAACTGGCCAGGTGTTTGGCAATTCCATTTTCTAAGGTATGGAGCAGAGGAGCTGGGCCAGGCTGCAGAAAGAGGAAGAGGTATGTTTGGAGACAGGTGGAGTAAGAAGAGCTGGTGGGACATCAGGTGGATGTGGCAGGTTCTACCACCATCAGGTCGGTTGGCAGCGAGGGCTCCAGAGAAAGCCCCCTCTCTTCTGTCTCTGGGCAGGTGACCTGACATTACTGAGCCTCTGCTTCCTCCCAGCTGGCATTGGGATTTGATATGCTAACTCATGTGAAGCACCTAGAACCTTCCAGGCACATGCTAAGTGCTCCAGGGTGCGAGTGGCTGTCAGATGCCTGTCTGGAGAGGAGAAGAGAGCTTCAGGCCCAGGCGTCCATTTGTGAGTCATCAGCAAAGATGGTAAATAGAGTCACGGGTGCTGACGGGGCACAGAGTGCAGATGTCCTCGTTCTTCCTAGTCTTTGCTTGTGCGACTCAGCTGATGTACAGGTGAGGTGCCTTGATGTCCTGAGTGTTAACATCAAATGAGTTTCCACACTGGAGGTCCTTTCCCAGGGTTCGTAGTCCAACGTGCCCACATTTCTAGACTTACTGAGGCACTTACCAGCCACGCCTTGGCTTTGTGCTCACTCTCTACTTGTTCCCTAAGTTGTGCCCTGCTCACCCCAATTCAGCAACTCCAAGGAAACCCACCGGTGACTTAGGTGGAGTTCCTGGGTCACTTCCAGTGGGGGAGTGAGGTGGTCGTTCCTGATTTGGCCCCAGCTCAGGTGGGCAAAGGCCAGAGAACTGTGACCCCAATTTGCAAAACATCCCAAAGAGCTGCCGTGGGGATAAGAAGCCATCATTTTATCTGCTATATGTACACATACGTACATGAACATCTATCTCATATATATATATATGTGTGTGCATGTGTGTGTGTGTGTGTGTGTAATCTCCCTATGCGTGATCTGCTCCCCTATTTTAATATTTGAAATTCTCATTGGCCGACCCCAACAAAGCCTTCTGCCTTGACACCCTAACACATGAAGCTCTAGGAAACGGGTTGCTCCATCCATTCCGCTTTAGACATTGACCTTGGGATGGGTGATAATTTGATAGTCACAGGGTTCCGATGCCCAGGCCAAGTATGGGCTAACTAGCCACAGGAACTCACAGGGAAGTGAACAGGGTGGTCTTCAGTTATATGCCAATGCAGAATGTGTCCACTAAATTAAACTCCTAGCTGGCTGGTGTCAGAATTTGCTAGACCAGTCTGGCTCAGGGTGAAAGTTGTTAAAGAAATGGGCTACAATGGGCATAGATGTAGCTTATTCTCATGAATGTAGAGGTGGAACACAAATCTGTTGAACCAGAGTCAACATTATCCAGAATTTAAACTTTAGCCATAACAGACGCATCAATTAAAACTCTAATAATGCCAGCAATGATTATATATTTGCTGAGCTCCTAGGCACTGAGAAGTTAACATGTATTAGCAAAATTTATATCTTCTGGTGCCCATTTTGCTTGTATACATGCTATTGTCTGGATTCCAGAAAATTAAAAAAAAAACAACCCTTCAATACTAAAGCAGCAAATGCGTTTCCTTCATGAACGATTAGAACCCAAACTCCCTGCTGCGGCATCAGGACTAGGCAGAGAGGACAGTTGGTGGCCCTCAGCCTCCCTTACCACATTAATAACGCAGCGCTTTTCCTGCTGGACTTGCGCTCCGAATACTGCCGGCGAGCGTGCGGGAACACGCTGTCCGCCTGGTTTTGAGACCCGAGCCCCAGCGCCCACTGCACTGGGGAAGCTGAGCTGCCCTGCTATGTCCAGAGGAGGTGTCTTCCCAGCCCCTCTGCAGTTTTTTTTTCTGTTAATCTGGTCTATCTCAAAATCTGGATTTGTCATCGTCACTTTTGGCACAGGTTTTCCTTGGGAATCAGAAGGGAAATATGCAGGCTTTCTGCCATGAATCAAGACCCTGCACTCCCTGTTTGAGAGTGCGAAAGCCGTTTAGGCAAGCGTGTGAACAGAGTCCTAAGTTTGGTGAAATAAACGGTGCCTTTTGGCACAGACCATTCTTTCGAGGCAGCCTCGTTTGTTTACCTTCCCAGCTAGGAGAGACACAGGCAGGTAAGCGGCCAAGAGGAGGAGGGGATAAATGGAGAACAGGGAATGGGGTTTGGCTCCTGTTATATTGATTTTGGCAAAAACGCCACATGAAAAATTATGCCTCAGATAAAAATAAATTATAATCTACAAGTATTTGAATGAGAAGGGTTCCCTGTGAAAACTTAATAAATGAATGTTAATTCAGTTACCAATTTGTAGTCATGAAACATAACCAGGCATGTTATTCTTTGGAGCTTGTTTTGGGAAAGATTTCATAAGCCATGAAGCAATTCTTCACAAAGTGCATAAAAGTGTCAGCGTATGTATAATTTATACCGTGAATGTTAGTTATGGTCTGCTTAATAGTATTTAATGCTGTCACATGACATCATTCTTTCATTTACCAAATGCAAAAAAATAAAAAGACCAATCAAAAACATTTTGTAGAGTAAGAAATATGCTTATTGAGTTTGATAAAAATTGTAGGAGACAATAAACAGATTCACTGGGGGAGGTATCTTCAAAAGATTTTTGAAAAGAGTTATTGTGGTGCAGCATGTACAGTATTTACTCTGTGGTTATTTTAATCATAATTTACTTACTGTGTATATGTGATCTAATGTGCTGCTAATGTGCCTTTGAGCAATTCATTCTGCCGACAGCACAGTAAACGGCCATGCAGCCTGGGCCCTTTATTAGCAGCAATGATTAAATTCAATTGTAGTTGTACTTACTACACTCTCTGCACTGCCTACAGGGCATCCCTCTGGGGGAGGTAGGGAGGAGGTGCTGCTTCTGCCCTTCATCTCACCATCTTTTAACCCAAAATCCATTCTGCAGGTTTTCAGCAGGATGTCCTCTACCTGTGCTTACACGAACTCTCTCTTCCTCCCACCTAGGATATTTTTGCTGTTTTGTGAGAAAGCAGGTCAAAATGTTTGAAAATGTTGTATAAATAAAATATCGCCTACGATGTGTGTCTGTGCAGTGAAAGCATTGGGTAAAAGGAAGCCTACCCTTTCCTGTGTTCCCGCGTGTGTGCGTGCATGTGCGGCGTGCTTGACTCCAACAAGAAGCCAAGGGTTGACTTTGTACATTATGGGACCAGAATATTCTCCCATGTTAACTCAGTGGGCGAATTCTCCTAGGGTATGTAACTGCATTATTTAATTCTGCAAAGCAAGTCGGGGTAAAATCTGCGTGAAATGTATTATAGAAAATGAAGTTACAAACTCTCGCATGCCATGAACCCTGGCACACGTTCCTTGGTGTTCCAGGGGATGGGAATCTGCATAATACAGCTTCAGTTTGTAGGCTCCGAGGTCATATGCTACACATACGCAATTGTGTTTCTGAAACTCATTTTATTTGCAAATGATAGAGAAACGGATTCCCTGGCTTCTGAGTTTGGGTTTGGTCCAGCAGTCTTCTCGTCTGCGGGGAACATTTTCTTGCAAGTTTTACCTGAACGTAGCAGGATGGGGTGTGCAGAGAGTGGCGACTCAGCCTGAAGCCCATCCTGCTCTCCATTGGAGGGAACCAAGTCCTTGCATCTTTTGGCCAGACTCCTGGGAAAGTGGAGGGCTCCCTTTCTCACCCCCAAATTCCACATAGGTGAACTGGCTTGCATGTTGCTTGAAACGCCTCAGGAAATGTCCTCCAGCCAAGACAGGTTTTAAAGAATTCTTCGCAGGCTCTGTCCATCCTCATCCAGTGGTAGAGGCGTCTTTTGCATAGGAAGAGGGAAGGAGACATACCCAAGGCGTTTCTCGCGTGTCCTGCGTGGTTTCTCACGGTCGTGCCACGTCCCAGCTCCCCATGGAGTCCTGTGGCCCTGCCGCGCTGGTAGCCTTTGTGGTGCCTCCTGGGCTACAGTGGATTCTGTCGTCCTGGTGTGTCCACGTTCAACTCTAGGCCAAGCTGGGGGGTGGCCCCCGTGGTCCTAGTGGGCTCTGGGGCTCTTCCCACTCCTTTTGTGCATCTCTGTCCCGGCCCTGGCTCATCAGAGAGCTCCTGAAGACAGAGAGTCCAGAAAGACCCTTAGAAAACTATCCCTGACTGCGGCTCAGCCATCACATGGGACGAATCGGGTGAGCCTGGGGCTCTGCTGGGGACGCGGAGGACTGAGGTGGGCATGGCTGAGGGGAAGGGCAGCACCTGCCCAGAGGTAGGACGGGAAGGTGATGAGGAGGATTCGGGGCTTGGGGGTGCAGAGGGGGTCAGGGAACCCGCCTCAGAGCTTTCCACTCCTTGATTTCAAGGCCTCTGTGCTGCTGCTTTTGAAACACCTCTCCAGGGACTGCTGAAACCTCAAGAGGCAATTGAATTTTCTTGGGTAAATTATCCAGAGAATTACCCAATGCCCCTGATGATTTTGGAGAGAGCCTTAAAAGACCCACCACAGATGGCTTTGAGTCCTCGCTGCAGCCCAGGGTGAGTCCTGGAGCCCTGGCTCTCCCCTGTGGCCACCTTGTAGTAGCCCCATAATTAAGTACTAACCAGCACCTTCAAATGAAGGTAAACCGAAGTTGAACAGAAGACCTAAAATGGAACTTAGCTTCTTTGTCGTTATCGTGTCTCTTCGTTCTGAAGATCAAAGCCACTGTCCTTTGGAGTGATCACTTGACTAATTGCATGGTTATAGCTTAAACCCAATTAATAGTTAAATGGCTTTTTACTGTTAAAATTATACCTTCTCCAGGAGTTAGAAAAGGGACAATGCCTCTGCCTGAGTCTGGTTGCTGTAATATCGATATCCTTCATGAATAGTAAAAAGATTGCTTTTTTTAAGAAACTTTCCTTGGTTAAATTGATCTCTTTTCTACAGGGACTTGTAGAAATGGGCAGCTTATGAAAACAGCCTAAACAGTTGCTGTTGGGAATGAAATAGAAGTGAAAAGAGATAATACCTCCTGGAAATCCACGAAGAAGCAGGAAATACTGTCACGTGAGGCTCATAGAAACTTCAAATACTTTGTCTTCCTTTTTCTTTTCACTTGGCCTGAGAAGTTAAATATGTTGTTTGACAGGTTTTCTTGCCCATAATGTTTTCACTCCCCCACCCAAGCAAAAACCTATGGTATATTTTGGGGTGGGGTGGGGGGAGGGCCTTTGGTTTTCAGATGCTTAATTTCATGGGATTTATCCAAAATTGTCCCCATTAACAAACCCCTGACATAGCAATTCACCTAAAGTGACACTGATTTCCCAGGGGCCTCCCCACAGCCTCGCCGGCTCCCTCGCTGACCTGGTGGGCAAACCCACCTGAAACCCCTGAAGGAAAACAAGGAAATTGGAATAATCCCGTGACACAGGACCTCAGCATTGCTCTGGATAACAGCCTGCAAGCTGCATTTACCCAGAAACAAAAAGGGATAAAAGGCCTCTGGTTCCCAAATGCTGGAAGGCAGAGGCAGCTAACGGTGTATTTTTAATTACTTGAAAGCGTTAGCAGAGAACGTAGCCCGTTTATAGTTACCTTCAATACGTAGACTACAAATTATTAGTGCATGAAAATGGCATCCGAGTCTGTGGCTGGGTCTAGTAATTTTGGATATTTTCCATGCTATTACTGCCTGCTCCATATACCTTTACTGGTTCTTTTTGAAATTAACTTAATGGCACGCTGCAGCAATGGACTGCCTACTGTGCGTGTGCGCTTGCCTGCAAACATGGGCCGGCTCCCACTGAGACGCGCCGATTTGGCACAAACAGAGAAATGCTTCAGCATCAGTTTACTCGAGTATCAAATTATTCAAAATAAATAATTAAAGGCTTTTCAGGAGGCAGCGTCAATATTTGCTTTCAATATTTTGGATCCATGCAACCATAGCCCATCCCCAGCAGGGCTGGGGCCCTGCCGTGTCCTGCCACCGCAGCAATCTCTCCCTCAGCTTCCACAGGTTTTTCCCTTCAGGCATTAGATGTTGTTTCTCTGTCCCTGAAATTTCTCCGCAGCCCCCAGGATGCTTCCTAGCAGCTGGGGCGTGGAGCAGGGTCTGATGTCCTTCTCTTCGTACAGGCATGTTGCCTGGAGCCCTCCTCCAGCGGGATGTCTCTGGGGAGAAGGGGTGTAGGAGCAAGAGGCCCAGTGCAATCCCCGGGAGATGGCAAAACTCGGCAAGGTCACTGTGGGAAAGGAGCCCGGGAATGCCACCCCTACATGCCTCCCAGGGAGTTGCCGTTTGACCAGTCATTGACCAAATACAAACGCCTCTCTGTGGGCACCCTCTTCCACTGCCCTGGCCCCAAAGCTCTCCCTTCCCCAAATTCTCTGGGATGCTTGTATGACTGGGCTCAGATGGTTAACCGCCACCTCCAGCATGGGGAACCTGTCCTTAGAGTCCCAAATGACAGTGCAAGAGGCCCCAGAGCAGCAACGGCTGGCGGCTCCTCTTTCCAAACAGGCGTGGCTATCGTTCAACTCGCAGGCCGTGCGTGCCCCTGTTTGCATGTGTGTACACACGCACACCTCGCCCAAAGCGTTCAAGACACACGAGGATGGCGTCTTCTATTATTTCGGGGGCAGTCATGGGGGAGCCCCACCTTTGGAGACTGGGTGGTCTCTAGGAGCTATGTCCAACCCATTTTTAGATGGTGAGTGGAGAAAAGGGGTGTGAATATCCCTTTAATTTCCCTCTCTCTGCTCTCTTCCCCTCTCCATTCAGAAGAGAGCAAGGACCCAAAGAGCCATAGAGAGAAAAGAGAAAGTGGTAATTGTACCAAGGGCTCTCCAGTCGCCCTCCATAAAGACAGGACAATTTCCATTTGAAAAGGACGGCTGTTAATGAGCTCTGTTCTCCTAGCCTATCACTCCACAAGCCAAGGGCCCCCTTTGAAGTCCAGGCAGTCTATTATGGATGAAATAAACCCCTCAGCACAAAGGGCGGTTCAAGTACAGACTACAGATGCCAGTGGCAAAGCTCAACCTGGCCGCTGGAGTCCTCAGGCCACTCTGCCCTTGACCTGTTGGGACTGGAATCCCCCTTGGGCCTGTGCCTCCCCCATAGGGCCCCAGCTGTCCAGCCCTCTCCAGTCTGGGATGGGGACCCCAAAAGGAGGCTCCTGCTTACTGCAGAAAGCCCAGCCCTCGTTTCCTTCAGGCTTTGGAGGGCCTTGAGTAGGCACTTTTTTAAGGCTTTATCAAAATGTTCCCTGCCCGAGTATCTTTTGTTCCTGGGTAAAGTAGCGTAGTTATATCTTTGATAGACTAGCCTTCCTGGGTACGTCTGAATGGCACATTTTCTGCCTCTCAGCTCAGCAAATGGCACCGAGCAGCAGTAATTGGAGAACATGGTATATATTCCCTCCTCTGTGTGCAGGAGGAATTCGGCTTCCGATGTTGATCCTTTTAGGCATGGATTTTATTTCCATTACACTCCAGGACCAGGGGCTGCTCTGGAGTCAGAGAAACACAAGGTGAAGAAGCAATAAGTGGAAATCCCCCCACCACAAATCTGGGGACAGAGCATGACCCCACTGGGCTAACCTGCACTAGCCTGCCCACCTCACCTTCTGCTGCGACTGTGTGGACGTCCGTGTGCAAGCGTGTGCAAGCATGAACGAGGGTGTGCAAGCATGATCCTGCATGTGCGAGCATGGGCTCTGACCTGTTCCCACGTGTACCCCTTTGGCTCAGGGACTTTTGGAGCCCTAAGATTGGCCCCAATAATGCAGGACAGTTTGGAGTGTCAGGTCAGTAAGAGCTAGAGAAATAATTTGTGTGGCATGTCCCATTAGCACTGGAAACTTGAATTCACAGCATTCTCATTAACACACCTCCTTAAATTAAATGTCAAAGAATACTCAAACCATAGGGATGCCAGCAGAGGCACGTAACCCACTCACAAACCAAGGTGTGTTTGGTCGAGAAGGCAGAGCAAATGTGGACTTTCAGGAGCACCATTCAGTAATAAAAGCAAATTTCTTAAATTTTAGGTAAAAAGCATGGTTTTCTTGCTAAACTGGAGACAAGTCATCTTTCAGCAACAATGCAGAAAGCTGCATTTCCTGACATCTCTCTATCATTAAGAAAATTTCACCCTTTTTAGTAGAGCTTATAATACTTTGTAATCAGCTTCCAGAAATGTGCTCTTTCACGCTTCTCATCCATTAATAAGTGACTTTGGCAGCATCCTCCCAGAGCTAACTCATCACAGTTCCCTTCCAAACAAACAGCACTTTGCCCCCTCCAAACCTTAAGTGAGAACGTGACTGTCACTGAGGTTTCTGAGCAGGAAATCTCTGACCCTGACACGCTCCCCTTCTGTAGGCTGTGGTCTGCCCTCTCCTTTCAGCTCAAACAGGAGGAGGAATTTCATGAGGTGCGTTTCGGCTGACTCCTTCTCGGATGCTTTTTCTAAAAGAATGGAAAGTAGCCATAAAACATCGCTTCTGAACTTTCCCGGTCCCTGAGATGAGCCCGGCCCAGCCTGGGCTTTTCCATGCGGCATTTCCCTGCCTTTGTCCGTGTTAGGATTTAGAATATTACCAGGCCCCAGGAGCCTTCCCCTGCCCCCTTCAGCCATCACCTCACTGAAGGCCTACCACCAGAGGTGAGTTTTGCTGGTTTTGAAACTTCCTGTGAATGAATTGCACGTTAGGTACCCTTTTGTCTTCTTAATCTCAATATTTCTGTGAGATTCATCCATGCTATTGTATGTAGCCATAGTTCATTCTTTTTCACTATTGTATAATATTTTATTGCATGAAAGTATCACTATATAATTATGTATACTATTGTTGATGGATATTGTGGTGTTGCCCTGTCACCCCCAGTTTTTGGCTATTACAAATAGCACTTCCAAGAACATTCTTCTACACGTTTTTTGGTGAACATATGGAGGCATTTCTATTGGGTATAACTCTGTAATGGAATTGCTGGCTCATATACTGTGGATGTGATCAGCCTCACTAGATACTGTCAAACACATTTCCAAGTGATTGTACCAGTTTCTGCTCTCACCAGCCGTGCATGAGAGTCCTGCTTGCTCTTTATCTGACACTTATCTTAGGAGTGTCAGGTTCCCTGCCCTCCATTCTGATGGAAAAGGCAGTGGTATCTCCTTGTGATTTTAAGTTGCAATTCTCTGATGACTAATTATTTGAACACCTTTTAATATCCTTATTAGCCATGTGTTCATCCTTTTTTATGAAATTCACATCACCTCTGACAATTTTGGGGGAATGCTCACAATTTTTTTCTTAAAATCAAACTTTATATTTTGAGAAAAGTATAGATATATTCAGTTGTAAGATATACCACGGGGAGGTTCCACGTACACTTCACCCAGTTGTTCCCAGTCGTGACATCTTGCAAAATCAAAGTCCAATATCACAACCAGGATATTGAGATGGATACGGTCCAGATGCAGAACATCCTTTCGTCACAAAGATCCCTTGCGTTGCCCTTGTAGAGCCACATACACCCACCCTGTCCCTAAGCCCTGCAACTGGCACTATGTTCTCCATTTCTATAATTTTGTCTTTTCAAAAATGTTATGCAAATTGGTTCATCCAGTAGGTAATCTTTTGGCACTGTTTTTTTTTTCACTCAGCAAAATTCCCTCAAGTTGGGGAGTAGTGTTCCACACATGGGTTCACCACCAGCTTTCTTAACCTTTCACTGTCGGAGGACATCGGGCTTGTTTGTAGTTTGGGGCCATTACAAAGGAAGCTGCTATGAGCAGTTTTGTACAAGTTCTTTGTGTGAATGTAAGTTTTTCTTTCTCTCAGATAAATGCCCAAGAATTACATTGCTGAGCTGTACAGTGGTTGCCTGCTTAGATATCTAAGAAACTGTCAAACTCTTTTTCAGAGTGGCTAAAATATTTCATATTCCCACCAGCAATGTCTGAAGGACTCAATTTCATTGCATCCTTGCTAACATTTGGTGTTATCATTATATTTTATTTTAGCTATTCTGACGGATATGTAGTGGGTATCTTATTGTGTTTTAAATTTGTGTCTTCCTAATAGCAAATGGTGTGAACGTCTTTTTTTGTGCTTATTTGCCATCGGTATAATCTTTTTGGTGAAATGTCTCACCATGTCTTTTGCCCATTTCTAACTGGATTGTTGGCTTTTTTTACTGTTGAATTTTGAGATTTCTTTATATAGTCTAGATACTAGTCTATGTTAGGTATGTGGCTTGGAAATATTGTCTCCCAATCTGTAGCTTGTCTTTTCATCCTCTTAACAGGGTATATCACAGAGCAAATGTTTTTAAATTTGATGAAGTTCAAAATTTATTAATTTTCATTTTATGGACTGCAGCTTTTTACTTTTTTAAAAAAATGGGCTGTCTTTCTTATTTAATTGTAGGTAAATTTGTATATTTAGGGTACTGAGTTCTTTGTTGGAGACATGTATTACAGATATCCTCCTACTGTTTCAAGATTTTGTTTTAAAACAAACCTCAATTAAACATCCTTCCCTTTATGATTAATGTTTTGTGTCATCTATTTAAGAACTCTTTTCCTGCCCTGAAGGTCACAATGATGTTCTCCTCCATTACCTTCTCGAAGCTTTTATGAACTTGCCACTAACATTTAGGTCTATGAGCCATCTGCCATTGGGTGTTGTGTGTGGAGGAAGGTAGGGGCTGAGGCTCATTTTTTCCACATGGATATCTAATTGAGACGGCACCCTTTGTTGGAAACACCATTCTTTCCTCAGTGAATGACAGGTGTACCTTTGTTATATATTTAGTAACACACACACATATATACACATACATGCATGCATACATGCACACATATACACCTAAACATATACATGTATCATATAACCACATATAATCGTGATTCTGGATTCTTTATTCTATCCTTGCATCATCGTTTTAATAATTATTTTAGGAAATAAGTCTTTACCTGGTAAATATAAGCCTTTGAACTTTATCCTTCTTCAAGAGTGTCATATGCATTTTCATATAAATTTTAAAACCTTTTTGTCAATTTCACATGCAAAATCCTCTTGGGATTTTAAGACTAGAATTTTATTGATTCTCTAGAGAATTGACATAATTACACAGTTGAATCTGCTGATCAATGTGCATGGTATATATCTTTACTCATTTCCATCTTCTTTATTTTCTCTCAATGATGTTCTGCTCTTTTCTGCATAGAGGTTCTACATCTTTCATTGGATTTATTCCTAGGTATATAGTTTTGATGCTATTATAAATGGTTTAAATTAAAAAGATCAATTTTTACTTGTTTGTTTCTAATGCATAAGCATATAATTAGTTTTGTATATTGACCTTGAATGCAAAGACTTTTATAAATTCACTTAATAATTCTAATAACTTCTCTATAAGGATTTTCTACATACACAGTCATGCAGTCTGGAAAGAATGAGTTTTTGGTTCTTCCTTTCCAACCCTTATACCTTTATTTTTCTTGCCTTATTACACTACTTTGGATATCTAGTGGAATGCTCTGATAATAACAAACACTTTTGCCTTTTTCTCAGTTTCAGGGGGAAAGTTTCAATATTTAATCAGTAAATATAATCTTTGTTATTGTGTGTGAGTATTTGTGTGTGTGTGTGTGTGTGTGTGTGTGTGTCCTTTATCAGACTTAAGAAGCTCCCTTCTAGTCTAAATTGTTAAATTTTTTTATCAGTAATGTATGTTGAAGGCTATTAAATTCATTATATGCATCTATTATAATGATTACAAGGTTTTCCCCCTTATTCTGTCACTGTGGTAAGTTATATTGATTGTTTTTTTATGTTATACTGACCTTGTATTCCTAAAATAAACCCCATGGAAATGTGATGCATCCCCCTTTTCAGTGTCACTGGATTTGATTTGCTGATATTTTACTTGAGATATCTGCATCTATGTTAATAAGATAAATAGGATTGTACTTTTCTTTCTCATAATGTCCTTGTCAAATTTTGGTGTCAAAATCATATTGACTTTACAAAATGAGTTGGGGCTGTTGTTTCCCTTTTTCTAGTCTCTACAAGGGTTTGTGGAAGAATGGGCCCATTTCTTTCTTAAACGTTTAAACTAATTCATCCTAGAAGTTATCTGGACATTAGGTTTTCTCTGTGAGACATCTTTTCACTTCAGATTTAATTTATTTAATAGTCATTGGGCTTGGGCTTGTGAGTTTTTCTATTTCTTCTTGAGTCAGTTTTGCATGTTTCCATGAATTTGTCCATTCCATCTAAATTCTCCAAATGTATTGACATAAAGGTGCTTGAAATAGCATCCTAGTACCTTTGTGATGATTGGAGTGCTGAGAATACTGGCCCCTTTTTTGTTCCTGGTATTGGTATTTTTGCTTCTCTTCTTCTTGATCAGCCTCACCAGACTCATGTATACATCTTGTTAAACCCTTTGAAAAACCAACTTCAGGCTGTTCTTATTTTCTGCTGCATTCACTTTATGTTTAACTAAATTTTGTTCTTACCTTTAATCTTTCTTCTGCTACTGTCTCTAAACTATTTTTAAATCTATCACGGAATTCTCAAGTTCTGCTACATTTTTCATTTCTTTGTGTTCAATTTGCTTTTTATTTTGGATTCTTGAGATGAATACTTAGATCATCAGGTCTCAAAGTGTCTTCTATGAAATCTGGGAGTTCCAGGACATTTTCAGGGGCTCCATTAGGTGAAAAATGTTTTATAATAATATTAAGACATTATTTACCTTTTAGACTCTGTTGTCATTTGCACTGATGGTGCAAAAGCAATGGTGAGTAATACTGTTGGTGCTTTAGCATGGAGTAGCATAGTGACACTAACCTGTACTAGTAGTCAGTGTATTTTTTAAGGCCACATACTTGTATAAAATGCTAGTTTTACTTAAAAATGTATTTGATGAAAGGTAACAAATAACTTTATTAAATATCACCCTTGAATACATATCCTGTTAATATTCTGCATGATGAAAGGAGAAGTATGCATAAAGCATTTCTGCTACATATTGAAGCCCAGTGGTTGCCTCAAAGAAAAACACTTTTGTGATTGTTTGAAACACAAGGTGAACTAGCCACTTTTTTCAAAGATCACCATTTTAACTTGAAAAAAAAAAAAAAAACCTGACAGAAAAATTACAGTTATTCCAATTTGTGCATTTGGCAGACATTGTTTATCAAAAAAGGAACAAGTGAGACTGTCATTTCAAGGGAAACAACAGGCAGTGTTTATTGCCAGTGATAAAATTCAAGTTTTTAAGCAAAAATTAGAATTTTGGAAAACTTGGACTGTGGAGTTTCCTTGGGTACTGGATATTCAGTGCTAAAACTGGAACAATCTCAGGCAACCTGGGAAGGTTAGTCACCCTAACTGTGAGCTTGACAACTTCCCAATATTTTAAGACTTTTATGATGAGACAAATAGTGGCATTAATGAATATGATTTTAAATAATGTATAAAGAAATTAGTCAATATTTGGAAGATCTCCGTAATTCAGTCAACCAATATTTTCCAAATGATCATTGCATGATGTTACAAAATCATGCATGGATGAAAGTTCTATTCAATGTGGAAGACAGGGCCCAAAGTTTTAATGGAATAGTATGAAAAATGCATTCATCTGGGTTCAGATTACACATTACAAGTAATTACAGTGCCAAATTTGGGTGTAATATCAAAGATGACCCTCCACAGCTATCTAACAAGTTTGCTAAAATACTCTTCCCTTTTCCAGCTACATATATGTATAAGGCTGGATTTTCTTTAATTACTTTAACAAAATCAACACATCACAACAGGGTGAATGCAGCTGCAAATATGAGAATCCTGCTCTCTCCCATTAAGCCAGATATAATAGAAATTTTCAAATAAACGTAAAACAATGCCACCCTTTTCACTAATTCCTCTGCTCTAGGCAATATAAATTTAAAAATATATATGTTATTTATGCTAACATGGATCTGATTTATTATTATTTCTACATTAGTAAATATATTTCTGATTTCTTAGTTTTAATTTAGAATATGGTAAATAATGATAGGTATAACCCTCATAGACATAAGCTCCTTAGGATCATTAATATTTTTTAAGACTATAAAGGATGCTAAGACCAAAAGTTTAAGAACCTCTGGCTTAGATCATAAGTTTTCAGCCTTTCTATTTTTCCAATATATTCATTTAAGGCTATATATTTCTTTCTAGGCACTGCTTTATCTGTAAGTTTTTGTATGTTATCCTTTTATTACTAGTCCAAAATATTTTCTAGTTTTCATTATGATTTCTTCTTTGACCCATGTATTATTTAGAAACATATTTCTTAATTTCCAAACAATTAGGAAGGAATTTCTAGTTATCTTTTTGTTATTGATTTTTAGTTTAATACTTCTCTGATCATAGAACGTATTCCATTTGGGTTCAATCCTTTGAAGTTTGTTAAGAGTTTTTTAAAAAATAATCCAGCATATAGACTATGTTGAGAAATGTTTCATGTGCATTTGAAAAGAATATATATTCTGCAGTTGTTGGATTCAGGGACTAGGTCAGATTTGTTAATCATAATTTTTCAAATCTTCTATAATCTTAACTGATTTAATTTTTTTCTGTCTATCTTCCACTGAGAAAAGTATGTCAAAATCCCCAATTAAATTTGTGGATTTCTATGGTTTTACTTTTACTTTTGTCCAGTTTGCTTTATATATTTTGCAGTTATTTTATTAGATGGAACAAATTTAGGATCAGTTTATCTTACTCAAACTATCCCTTCTGTCAGTATCCCTTTTGACCTCTAATAATACACCTTGTCTTAATGTCTACTTTGTCTCATATTAAAATAGGCACAGAGGCTTCTTTGGTTTGGTGTTTGCCTGTGATCTCTTTTACCATTCTTTTATTTTCAGCTCAACTGTGTCCTTAAGATTAAAACTAGCATCATATTACATACATGTAAGCAGTATGTAGTTAGACTTTTAAAAATTCATTAAAGATAATATTAGTCTTTTAACTGAAGTATTTACTCCATTTACATTTAATATAACCATTGGTTTGTGGAGATTGTATTTGACCTCTTATTCTTTGTTTTCTACTTGTTCCCTCTATTTTTTTCTCTATAGTGACTTCAATAGGTTTAATCAAGTATTATTTATTCTTTAATTTTCCCCCATTAGCTTGTTAGTTATACTTTCTTCTTCTTTTAAATGGGTCTTGTAAAGATTGCTGGTGGGGCCACATACCAATCTGGATGAACTTTGGGGATCCCAAAGCCCATGCTGTGTGACTTGTGCATTCTTGACTTGTAAGACTCAACCTCAAATTAGTTCTTTTACCATTTTTCCAACAATACAAGGACTTTACAATACTTTTACATTTACCTCCCATCCTCCTACCTTTATGCTATTTTTGCTATGTATGTCAATTCTATGTTTGCTTCAAATCCTCAATGTTTTTATTATTGTCTTAAATAGTCAATTTTCCTTCAACTCTACCTCCACATTCACCCTGGAGCAGAAAGATTTCATTCCATTGTCTTTCAGCTTCCTTCATTTCTTTTGAAAAGGCAGCTGTCCATCTTACTGTTTTATTTTTGTCTATCCTTGGCTACTTTTAAGATTTTTTTCCCTCTTTGATTTCTAGCAATTTTATTATGAAGTGGCTTTTGTATTTATAAGTATTCCTTTGGGGAGGTTGTAGAACTTCTTATTATTCTTCTGTCGGATTTAGAACTTTGCCAACATCTTTTCAAATGATGCTTCTATTCCCGTCTTCCCCTCCACTTCTACGGACATCCAGTTACCACATGTTAGAATTTTGCACCATGTCCCAGATATCTCTTCTGTTTTCTACTGCACTTTGTATTTTTTCCTTCTGTTTTTCTTTTGGACATTTCATACTGATCATGTGATAGTTCACTTAGCCTCTCTTCTGCTGTGTCTAATCTGCAGTTAAATCAAACTATTGAGTTATTTAGTTCTGTATTGCATTTTTTATTTTGAGTCTTTCTTATACATTCCAATTCTCTGGCACAATTCTCCATTTTTCATCTACTTTCTTAGACATATTAATCATAATTATTTTAAAATTCATGTATGATTTCTCTAATATCTGGATTACCTGTGAACCTGCTCTTATTACAAATTTTTTTCTCTTGATTACAAATGATTTACTCCTGTTTCTTGTCTTGCTAGATAATATTTTCAATGACTACCAAAACTTGTATATAAAAATGAAGACCCTGGATGATGTCATCATTTAGAGTGGGGGTGGAGTGTGATAAGACGGCCTTGGCTCGGTGGCAGCTGGGTTTCAAGCTTTGCAAGGGGTGCCCTATTTGTGGTTTGCCCTTACTCCTGGGGTATATTCCTTCAGGAATCTTAAAAGCTTGCAGCATTTATCCATGCCCTTCTGCCTTAGTGAGCCCAAGACTTCAATTTTAGTCTGTGAGACTGCCAAAATCCCTGCTTAGCTTTTAAGCCTCTTAGCAGCTGCTTTCCTCTGGGCTTCTCTTCCTCTTGTCCTGTGCCTGTGAAGTTCCCAATCGGCAAATACCCTGAGGGGGACTGGGTGCAGCACTGCAGGCTGCCTTCTCTGGGGTTTCTTTTACACTGCAATCCTGGCCCCTCACTTTCTGGCTGTGCTATACTCTGCTTTTTGTCTTCTCAGCCCACTGAGAGTTTTCTCCTACTTTGCTACCATTTTCTGTTTGGACTCTGTTCCCTATGCTGTAAATTGACAAATACCCCAGTGGGAAAAAAGCACCAGTGAGTGGCAGGCTCGCCACAATTCTTTTCCCTTCCCTCTGGGATCCTACACCCCTGTGTTCTGGCTGTCTTGATTGGTTTCCAATATCTTTAAGTAGATTTTTTTTGTTCCAATTTTTGTAGTTGTTCTCAGTGGCAGGGCGACTCTGCTATAAGCTGCCTGGTGATAGCCAGAAATGTTCATTTCTTTTTAAGAGTTTCCTTAAAACCCCTGAAAATTTTACTTTGGACTGTCTCCAATCCTAGGGGTTACCACTAGACTCGGAATGTTCCTTGGGGGAGGTTTGAGGATTTGGAGATTCGCTCTGGGGCTTGGTGTTTGAGAAGGGGTCATGTCCTGCTTGTTTTTCTGTGAATTTTCTTTCACTGATTGAAATATCCTTTGTACCAATACCAATTAAAGTGCTGAGTTAGGGGTTACTCTCATTCCTCAAACAGGGGCTGGGCTTGTGGGAAGAACAGCCTCCATCTCAGATGGAGAAAGATGAATTGCCAGTGTTTTCTCTTGGAAGCTTTGGGTTTGGAGATACTGGAGCCCCTCATGTGGGGATTTGGCAGGCTTGCTGACCCACCGTGCTCTGCCTTCACTGGCAATCCAGGGGCCTCGTCAATTCTTTCCATCGACCCACCTGTATCCCAAGCCACTTCCGGGCAAATTCTGTGCACAGTTCTGAGCCTGTAGGATAAACAGAGAAAGCAGGTCTCTTCATTTGACTGGTACCTTCAGTTTTGGGCTCTGCCCGAGAAGGCCAGCTTGGATTTAACTGTGTGCAGCCTGTCAGTTGTCTGTTTTGGGTTTTAACTGTCAAAACAAACCAGCTCTGGGTCATTACCCCACGGTGCCAGCCAGAATTATGATCCTGGCACTTTCTTCCCATATCCCTGGCTCCCAAACAAACAGGCCCCAGGTCTTTGCTTCCAGGTGACCCTGGGCATTTTAAAAACCTGCATTTTCTTACACCAGCCAAAGGTACCATAATGACGAAGCTTTTGCTTAGTTTCCCAGTGTTGTCTCTTCTTTTCCCTGGCTCGAAGGCTGGGTTGTGATTGGCTGCATGCCAAAGCATTCTTTCATTTCGGAGCTTCTGGCACTGAGTGCTGGAACAAAGTTGAAGTTGCCTCTTAAATTTAGGAAGCTGGGAGGTATGAAGTGAGAATGAGTCCTCTTAGAAAATGCTCATTTTGCTAGTTTACAACCTGAAGTCACTGACTGCTCCTAAATTTGGGCAGATTCTTGACATCCTCTCTGCCAGGGACCTGACTGGCATTTGGTGTGGCTTCAGGATGCTTCTCAGAGTAATGCTTTTAATTCAAGAAATGAAACCAGACATTGAAATACAGTTAGCCGATATTAGGGGGAAAAAAACACAGATTGATGGTGTAGTAAATGTAGCGATTAAGGACTTGCAATTCTGCATCAATGCGTTTATGAACTTGTTCTAGTGGCAGGCTAGTGACTACTGGACTTTCAGAAGGGAGCTGGGAATCCCTGATATTTTCATGCCAATGGTAGCTGTTGCAGCGAGCTCAAAGCATCTTGATTTCTGACACTACTGCAAATACCACAGTGGCTTGTTGTCTGCAGTCATAATTAAAGGAGGTGCTGCATCTCAGAAACGTCTTCCCATCCAGGTTTCTGCAGCCCTGGATTCTCTCCAGGCAAAGAAACTGAGTAAGGATTACTTCTGTCTCCAAGGCCTGAGAAGAGCGTGCCTGCGCCGGCACCGACAATCTAAGCAGGCATCTGGAAATTAAGCTGCCGTCTCTCCTGCTCGAGTTAGCTCATCAAGCATTTATCGAGCACCTACTGCGTTTATGCCTGGATCTGCCGGTCCACATCGCTGCAGGGCTCCCTGGGCGCGGGTGCCGGCGTTGGCCCTGTGCGGTGTCGCTGCCCGGGCGTGAGTGCGGTGCTGTCGAGCCGCTGCACTCCCTGCTCCGGCCAGTGTCACTCGAGTCCCATCCATCACAGCAACTGTCCCTGAAGAGGGCTGAGTGTCGCTGCCTGTCAGCCCGAGAAAGCCAGTCACACTATTAAAAACCCAGGACGGCCGTCTCCTTCCCCCCGTGTGCTCACACCCACACCCACAGGCACACACAGAGACACACACACAGACACAGAGACACACCCAGGCAGAAACGCAGACAGACATACACACACACAAAAACACATACAGAGCCACACACAGACACAGAGAGAAACACACGCTTACACAGAGGAACACACAAACAGATACACACAGAGACACACACAGGAGAGAAACAAAGGGCCAGGCCTGAAGGAGGGAGCCGGGGCCTCAGGCGTCCGCTGCTCCAGCCGCAGGAAGCGGAAGCTTTGGGCCAGGTGCCAACTGGCCCCAGAAGTGCTCAGTGTCTGCCCGGAGCGTAAGTGCTGGCCATAGGGAAGCACCCAGGCCCTTGGGTCAGGCAGCCCTGGGCTGGGAGGCGTTGCCCGCCTGCAGGTGCTGGGTGCAGTCAGGAGGGGTGAGCCTGGAGGCTCTGGAGCCCCAGGTGTCCGTGGCGCTGAGGGACTCGGATGGGTGGTGTCGCCTGCCTAAGGGGGTGTGGGCGGGAGCCCAGGGGCCCAGGCCGTGGGCTGGGGAGAATGGGGCCGGGAAGGGGCTGGGGGCAAGGCGGCTCAAGCCTCATTCTAAGGGCCATGGGTCGTGGGGCCATTCTGTCCTTATGTCCTATTTTTGTAATGAAAATATCCATAGCGGCAGCCCTCTGATGTTCTCGCCCCCTAAATGGCCAGAGCGCAAATGGACGGCCACACGCTGTAGAGCCACATAGCTGAAGCCATGAAGGGCCCTTCCCCTCCTTTGACCAGGGTGCCCCCACCACCGCCCGCAAGGCCAGGTGTGAATGCAGCATCGCCGGATGCCTTGGAGAAGTTCCACACCTGAGCATGGCGTGGGCAGAGCTGGCTCCTGGCCTGGGACCACCTGCTCTTCCCACCCCAGACTCCAGCTGGCATCATGAGAGTCTTGCCCACCTCCCCGATTCCTGCAACCAAAGGTCACCCCTGGACCATGCTTTGGGCCACTCAGTGGAGTCTGCCTTCAAGAGAGCAGGACCACAGGAGCTGCCCAAGGGCAGAGAGGCCTGGGGTGGAGCAGGGGCCATGGATGTACCCCAAGCTCCTCCTGAGCTTGCCCCATGAACAGAGGTGGGTGTGGGGTGGGGCAGGGCCTCCTAAGAGCCTGTCTCCCAGGCGAGGAGGCCCTTGCATTGCCCAGCTCAGCAGCACCCTCGCTTGGCTGCATGGTCTCCAGCTCTGCACAAACGTGGTGATTTTACCAGGTTGCAATGGGTGCATGGTCTGCTGGATTATTTTCTCACTGTCTTTCTATGTTCACAGTTAAATATTTCATTTCTTTTATTGCCCTAGAAATATATAATCATTGTTGGTGATGAATATAATGATGAATAAGAAAATACAGAGAATTATGAATAAAAGAATTACTGTATGTTCCCCAAATGCAGAGATAGGTGCTATTATCGTTTTGTATATTTCTTTTCAGAATGTTTATGATACATAGTCATGTATATTTTTTCTTTTGAAAAAAATAGAGTTTTCCTGTAATTGTTGCTTTGTAGCTTGGTTTTTTCACATTTCCTGTATCTCAGATTTTCCCAGGTGAATGCATGGATTTCCCTGACATTCTTCTTTATGGCGCTCAGCAGTTCCTGGCATGGCTAAACAACTTCAGCGATCATGATAATAATGTGACAGAAGCCAGCTATGTGCCAGACTCTCTACATATGTAGTTTTGTTGACTCTCCCCAAAAGCCCCAAGAGATAAATATTGCTGTACTCACTTTTAGGGTGTGCAGATACCCAGTAGACCAAATTTAGATTATTTCTAAGTTGTTGTTATTATAACAACACAGTGTTGAACTTAAGAATGCATACTTTGTTAAACTTGTCCTATTTTTTCTTTGAATAAATTCCTTGAAATGGAATTACAGGGGCAAAGAGGATGCATGTTTTAAATAAGTTTTTTGCCCCTTGCCAAATTTCCCTCCAGAAAGCTTTTACAATGTACTTTTGCATCTGGTCACATATAAGAATGTCCCTTTCCTTCTACCAGTTTAATGGGAACCCTGATATCATCATTAAAAAATAAGGCAAAACACAAAATAAAAATAAAAAGCAAACAGAATTTTACTAGAATAACAAGGAGAACCCAGCAAGAACCCTGGACGATTTGATAGTAGATGAGTTTGCATGCTCTTTTATATGTTTATTAACTGTATTTTGAGTTTGTGAATCATCTGACCATGGCCTTTGCCCATATTTAGGTATTCATCATTTTCTTATTGACTTATGAGTGCTCTTTCTATCTTAATGATAATTACATGGGTCAGTCATATATTTAGCAATTATTTTCTCTCAATTTGTTTTCCCTTTAGTATTGCAAAACATATTTTTCCTTATAGTAGTTTTCCATTTTTATTTAGAGAAATATCTAGTATTCTGAATTAGAGGAGACTTCTTTCTCCCATTGAATTTGTATTTTTCAAAAATCATGCACATTTACTTCTTGTTTTTATATAACATTATCATTTAATTCTTTATTTCAGTTGACATTCATATATTGTGAGATATGACAGGAGGATGTAGTGCCATTTGAAAAAATGCACCTAAGCAATAATATAGTGTAATATATTAAATAACCCATTCCTCTTGCACACGTTTGACCTGACTCCTCTATTCGCATCATTTTTGCAGGGCTTGCATTTTGTCCTGCTGTGGTCATCCGGATTTTCTTGCACCAATACCTCAGAAGCTGCCGCTTGTGGCACATGATAATGCATGAAAGTAGAACTTCTTCCCCATTATTCTTATTTTTCAAGGTTTTCTTGTATTTTGTTTTTGGAGGAAGTTCTTGTAAGTGAAATACAATGTTTACTTTTATCAGCTGCATAATTAATTCAAGTTTCTGTAGCATTATCTATTGACGGTTTTTCTTTTGCTTTTTTCAATTTCTCTAGAAGGAACATATTTGAATAACCAAATATGGTTATTTGGTTATTTGTTGAATAACCACATATTCTCAAGGATAGCATATCCTTGGGAATATCTGGAAGATACTCTCATCCTTTCCCCCACATTAGCTGTTGAGCCACAATTTCCCCTTCTGTCCATGTCTGGAAGTACCTTTGGCCTCCGTCCCTCTGCCTCCATCCTCCTCTGTCACCTGGTGCAGTTTTGGTTTCTTTTTTCTTCATCCACTGCCTTCCAGAGTCCAATCAGAGCGGGCAGCGGTTTGGAGTTTGCTTTGTGCTGCCTGTGTAGATCTGCCATCGTCAACGCCCACCGGCCTCACATGGGCTCCAGACGCCTGCGGTGACCCTGGGCTTGGGGACCTTGGTTGTGTTGTCCTACCTAAGTAGGCTGTTGGCATTGGCCTTCATATCTTTTGTGTTTTCTTAACTAAACTTTTATTGAGAATGTGTTGAGAACAAAAAGGCACAGAAAGAAAAATCTGAGACCTCTTCTGACAGAGAATACAGGAATCTGGAGTTTCCCAACTTCTATTAAACTCTGTTATGTCCCATGGTCTTAGCCAGCTTAATAAAAAGCAGGAAGAAAACTTGTATGTGGATTCAGAATTATTTGGGGTGGCAAGGGAAGACGCCAAAGTCCAGTTCCACAACAATGCACGAAACAAACAGGATGAAGACTGCCTTAAGTTCTCAGGGCTGCCATAGCAAAGAACCATGACCCGGATGGCTTAACACCGTGGGACTGCATCATCTCGCGGCTCTGGAGGCGAGGACTCAGGAATCTGCAGGGGAAGATGGGCCATCCTTGACTGCCTTTGGCTTGAGGACACATCACCGGGCTCTGCCTCTGCCTTCCCATGGCCTTCTCCTCTCTGTGCATTTGTGTGTCTGTGTCTGTGTGTCCAAATTTCTTGTTCTAAGGACCCCAGTCTTCTTGGACTAATGGCCCACCCTACTCCAGTAGGATCTCATCTGAACTTTAATTGCATTCTCAATGACCCTATTTCCAAAGAACCTCCCATTCAGAGGTACCAGGACTTAGGACTTCAATGTGTCTTTCTTGCATCGCCATTTCATGTCTAAGAATTAACGCTTCCGTGCCCTTCCCTCATCCTCCCATAACCT
>JAQZBX010011918.1:0-41978 GCA_029593785.1 Cabassous unicinctus
TTTTTACCAGTTTCCCCATTGCTTTGCTTTTTCTTTTGGGTAAGTTTGTCTACGGCTGTGGAATGCTCTGTGAGACCTACCCCCTCCACCTTCGTTCCTCCTGAGGGCCCAGTACAGGGCTCCAACAACTGAGCTGATCCACTCTCATAACCCTTTACTCCCTCCACAGAGTGAAGACAGAAGCTCTGGTGGAGTCCCAGCTCTGGTTTCTGTTGCACTTCCTAAAGCCACTTCTGACGGAGAAGATATTCTTTGAAAGCAAGAAGGCTGTTTTCTGGAGAGGGTGGGGAAAGACTGTGTCTGTCTTATATAACAGATGTGTTCTGCGTCCATCTACTTATGTTGAATTTCTTGCTTTTCTTTCAAATGATCTTTGTTATTTACACTCCCCTGCACTGCCCCCAAATTAAAGATGATCAATCAGTAACATTAAGGGTCAAGAATACTTGTAAAGTAGTCTTCCTTGCCCTTTCCTTTCAACCCATAGTCCTTGAATTCTAGAGTCATCTGCACAACCGGCTGTGATACTTTTACCACGGGGCCTCTGCCTCTCTAAGTATCAAATGATATCCTCTCAGTCAGGGCTGGCACTGCTTTGCCTCCCCCACATCCATTTGTCAGTTTTGCCAGGGCTATAGTCTATGATAATTAGATGTAGTGATTTTATCTACTCTACTGGGAGAGATCTTTCTAGAAGAAAGTTTTGACATGTATGCTACTGCCATAATAAGGATTACTCCAGAAAATATTCTTGAATTTATTGATAGTTAATCTAGCAGAGCAGTCTAGATGGGAAGGACAGAACAAAGCTCCTTGGGTTCAAAGTTTTGTGAGACATCCTATGGTTCTCCCCCATTAAGAACCGGGAAATGGGCCATATTTTGTATAAGGCTATCTTGTCTTCAATAGGTGTTGTGTAATGAATACACAAGGAATGAATACTGAAGACTTGGAGTATTCCCCGATTTTTAGCTCATGCCAATTCTTAAGGTTCTGGAGTAAGTTTCTCAAGTGGGTGTTGTTATATTGAGATACTCACAAGTTCTTATATAAAATCTAATTCAATTCTTGTCCTTTTTGAAATTGAGACCATAATGAATAGTGACCCTGGAGGAGAAATTGAAAATAGATTTGAGCAATGGATGCAACTCAGCAGTGGGACTGAGGGATTCTAGTGCTTCCTTAGAGGAGGGAAGATCCCATAGACAGGCAGGTTGCATTTGCATGGGAGATTCCAGGAACTGCCCTCACGGCTCCCCTTCAGTGTGTAACCACAGCAGGCCCTTTGTGGCCAGCTGGCAGGGCAGGTTAGTGATTAGGGCCCCAGGATTGATAGTCCAGACAGACCTGGCCCCACCACTTTCCTGTTCCACGACACTTAGGAAATTTTCTTGATCCTTCTGAGCTAAAGACTGCATGACCTGATGCCTGCAAAAGGCCCAGTCCAGGGCTTACCACAAGATAACCAAGCAACACATGGTAGTTGCTTATTTCTATTATTATTAACCCTGTGACTCCTATCAGTGTTCACAGTGACATAGTATAGAGAATACGAGGAATGGGGAACAGAGCTCATAAAGATCACAAAGTATTTCCCCGTAGCTCTCATATAAAGATAGCACTGAACTTTTAAAATGATCTGGCCCATGCGTCAGGACTCTCTCTGCACCATGGAGATTTCAATATTTCAGGAGCCTGGGAGGGAGAGGGGGAGGAGTTATTAGCATCAGTGAGGAATATATTTGGAAGACTTTTCAGAACCTTATCGGGGAATTTTATTGACTCTGCACAACTCTCTGTGATTCTGGGATGAAGGAGACATTCCCATTAACCTTCTCTTTCCGGAAGCAAAGTAAAAGAGCTTGACCCTCAGCATTTCTCTGACTCGCATCCTTCGCAGATTCTGGATGGACTTCTCTGAGAACTCCACCAGTTCTTCTCAGGCTTGGAGCTGGAGTTTGTTCCCTCTGATTGGGCATAAGCTAGAGCTGCTGTGATCAATCTGGGCAAGATTAGGGTCCTAGTATGGGTAACTTTTCTTCATAGTTTTCCTCAAAGCCCAGGTCAGCTCTGATTTAGACAACTTCCCTTTTGCACACACCTGCCATGCAGTTGTGATCACCTCAGGAGACATCACAAAACACCAATATCCAGAGGATTATTGATTCTCTAGCTTAATGTGTCTGAAGTCCACTTTAATTACAGAAAGCAGAGATCAAGGGAGTCACTTCTGGACACTCTTTTGTTTGGCCTCAAGTGCTAACATTCCAACCTGTTACTCTGTAGAGGCTTCTGTTTCCTAGGGATGAGATTGGTTTCAGGTAAGCCACATCTTGAACAAGATCAATTATCGGTCAGGACTACAGAAGGAGTTTTCAGTGTGGTATATCCAAAACATCAGGGCAAGGTTCTTCAGAGGTGATAAGTAACTATTTTAATATACTCCATCTTTTCTCAGGTCCCCAATCTGGAACTGAGTCTAGTACACAAGACATCTCAGACGTGACTCCTATCTTGCCAGGTAATGGAGTTTCCAAAGCAAGAACATTATTTGAACTCCATCTTCCTTCACATTAACCACTGATCCATGAGATGAACCCCGGGTGAGGGGACTATGGTGATTCTTGGGGATCAGTTCAATGCCTTGTTCTCTTACAAATGTATTTCGTCTTAGCAGTCTCATCTATTCTCACAGCTTCAAGTACTTAACATATTCACTCCCACCTCCCACAGACACTGTCAAATTAATACTAAAAAAAAAAACATAGTGATAGATATGACCCTGAACACATCCATATCAATGAAGGTAACAATAGATGCTGTGTTGCCTTGTGTTATAAACTCAAGCATTTATAATCATTCATACATGATAGAAATTTATTTCTCATTCATGACAATTCTAAAATGGGCATTCTTGATCAGTAGGCAGCTCTCCTCCAAGTGGTAATTCAGGTACCTAGCCCACTTCCATCCCATGGTTTTGATATCTACAATATGTGATGTCAAAAGTAACTGGGGTTATCACCATTTCCAGCTAGTTTTACTGGAAAGAGTATGGGAGGCCATTTGTTGGAGATTTTTATAGGCTAAGCTTGGATGAGCCATATTTTATTGCTGGCACATTCCATTGGCTAGAGCTCAGTCACATTGCCACTCCTAATTTTATGAGTGGCTGGAAATGTAGACCAGCTGTGTGCCCAGGAAGAAAAGGAAACAGTCTTGGTGAAAAGCTAGCCAGTCTCCTCCACAAACTTTAAGCAAAAAGTTTCCATTCTACACAATGCTGGAGGAGGGACAGAAAATTCCTAGGTCCTGGATGACAAGGATGATCATAAAATATTTCAATACTCTACCCTGAAATGGTGGTCTCACCTTTATTCCGTCGTGTTGGCACCAAGAAGCACTAAGGTCCTTATTAGCAAAGCTTATTTTTATATTAATCCAGCCTTTTTCTTACCAAATAATCAGTGTTTTATTCATCCTGGATCAGTTTTTTTTACCCACAATTCTGAAATAACTTCATCCAAAAATTTCTCTTTTTTCTTTGAAGAAAAGGTCCTTATATTTGGAAGAAATTTACATACTAGGAATTAAAATTTTTCACCAAGTTTAGAAATTGTTCTACTGAATCTATTAAGGGTAATTATCCTAAGAAATTTTGCTTGGACATTTTATGGGATGCTCTATTTCTTTATTAAGGTATATTAATTATAATTCTACTATTTAATTTTTCCCGTTGTTCCCCAGACTTCCATAAAACATGGTTTCTGTAATTTCCATCAATATGTACATTCTAATCATTTCTTACCTTCTCCATAGTCAACATACTTCACACTGCTTTGTTTTACCTAGACTGAATATACTACTTCTCTTCAAATTCCTCTTCAAATTGGAGTTCAAAATTGAACATAATTTTCTATTTTAATAGTTTAGTTTCTAAAAGACCCTCCAAATATCTAAAAAATGCATTTCCATTTTGAAACAGACAATGATTATTATGTTAACTTCTTGAGCAAGTGTGTCACATTGTCAGATAGGATTGAAATTCTGATCAAATAATACCTCAGGGCTTTTCTCACAAACCATTGCGAAAACGCTTCCTCATATATTTGTGCAATATTTAGTGTGCACCTTGATTGCTATGTTCATTACTCTGTTTCTTATAAATTCTAGTTCATATACTCAATACTCCTCCTATTCATCACATATGCACATAATGGATAGACATCCTGAAGGCCAGGGCGAGGGCCAATTTAAAAAAATATATTCTTAATGCCTAGTATCATAGCTGTTATGCCTGTTAAGTAAATAAGTAAATAGATATAAATATCTTTTTAAAATATTTAAATATAGTAATTAAGATCTGCTCACATTAACTTTTATCCTAGGCTTTTGATCTTGTGAAGTCAACTTGTATCTTATTTTATCTAAAATACTGTTTTTCTGAGAATTTTGCCATGCATAGCCTTGAATGGCTCCCTCATTTTGTTTTTAATCCAAAATATTACAAAATGTTGATCCTAAGGGATGAAGAGACATCGCTGTATTACACCACTGGAAATCTCCTGGCTTAGAATGTTTTCAAATAATTGCAAACTCATTAAACAGTGTTAAAGAGCAGCCCAGGGTTCTCCCCCTAGGAATGCGTCCCCTCTTCTCCGGCTCATACACAGATGATGCTGTGAGGACCACCTAGTGGGAGAGTCACAAATGCCTTTACTCATAGTATTTCTTGTCTCTTGCAGCTTTTCAGGCAGTGCAGTTCACACCAGCTGAGCTCACATCCTCAGAGCCAGGCGGGGGGCTCAAGCTTTGCCCACCAGAAACAGCCCAAAGGATCTGGAAAGAAAAGTCTGCAGAGGTGCTATGCCTAGAACATAAGGATCAGGGGTGAAAGAGCCACTTGAGGCGATTCTGAAGTAGGGTGGCTCTCTCTTAGAGCTCATTCCATTGAAGGAATCTGCAGACTCATCCTACTGCTTTCCTTACACAAACAGCTCTGTCTCCTAGAATCCTGGGGTTATATGGAGAGCCGCAAGTTTGCTCCAATTCCCTGAATAAATAATAAAAAATAATAAGAACAACAAAAGTAACTGATGAATGCCTACTGTGTGTGAGACATTGTTCTATGCATTTTGTATATACTAACCTCTTTAACCCTCAAATAATCCATTTTAGAGACCAGGAAACTGAAGCATGGATAATTAAGTATTTTTCCCAAAGGCAAACAACTGGTAGATGAAGGAGCCAGCTTTAAAATTCTATCATTCTGGCTTTAAAGTCTGTGATCATTCACAACCTTATCTTTCAAAAATAATTAAATTCTTGGATGCTACTGGGCAGTTGCAGACTCCTTTCCACTCCCACAGTAGGCCTCATTCCTCTTCACCATTTTTATTTATGGTTCATGTGATTTGGTTTCCAGATAGAATTAAGGGGAAAAAAGCTATCTTAAATCCTCGAGGTGAATATTTAATTTAAGGTTCACCATTAAAGAGAACATGACTGTAGATACAATCTTTATTTCCCACAGATTTATCCAATAATGGAAAAGTCAACCCGCACACGTCTTGCCCTCATTATCTGCAACACAGAGTTTGACAGTCTTCCCAATAGGGCTGGGGCTGATGCTGATATCAGAGGGATGAAGATGTTGCTAGAAGGTCTGGGATACAGCGTATATGTGAGAGAGAATCTCACTGCTTCGGTAAGGTCTGTCACACTGGCAGTAATACCCTTCATCGTCCTTAACAGTCTTAGAAAGCTCCGTTGTAGCACCAGGAGACTTAATCTCAGGATAATCTAAAATCTCCATCCATCCTTGGAAGATGTTTGATGCTATATATCCTTTTCCAACACAGTCTGGCAGCAAGAGCCTGGTGGAAATTTTAATTGGGAAGTGTTCTATTACCTCAATAAAGCCCCCCCCCCTCCATACTAGAAATCCCTAAATGAGTTCCCATATCCCTTTTCTTCACCTTTCTCCAAATTGAGAATTACATTTTCTTTTCCACTCCATAGTTTATCATATCACCCAGCAATTCCTTAAGTATCTCTTCCTTGGTTTCCCGGGGCACCAAAATATAATCAAAAAGTCCCGTTATCAATGGTATGGTCTCTTGCAGGACATGGCTGCAGAGCTGAAGGCATTTGCTGCCCGCCCAGAGCACCGGGCCTCTGACAGTACTTTCCTGGTGTTCATGTCTCACGGAATTCGGGACGGCATTTGTGGGAAGAAGTATTCTGAGGCAGTGCCGGATGTATTAGAAGTCAACACTATCTTTCAAATGCTGAACACCAGGAACTGTCCAAGTTTGAAGGACAAACCCAAGGTCATCATCATCCAAGCCTGCCGTGGCGGTAAGTGCTGAGGTCTGTGAGAACGCGTGACATTCACGTCCTGACCTGACCATCTGGAGGCTTTCAGTAATGTTCAGTCTCCTGGGGTCTGCTCCTTAATGGCAAAGGACCCCTACTGTTTCCACACAGGATTGTAGTTTCCGTGTTTTGTGTGGATGACTGGTAGATATTTGTTCCATTTTCAACCAGAGAGATGCCACATTTAGTCCTGAGACTTAAATATTTGTCAGTCCTTAGAATTCCTTTAAGAGTTAGAAAAGAATAACAATATTTGGTGAAAAGGTAGTTTCCGCCAGGTATGTGTATATGTACATGTGAATGGAAGATGGAGACAAATATATCACTAAATATGGTTGAACAGATGCTTGGGGAAGAAAATCTGCTTCCTGCCAGTTGGTAGCAACAAGAAACCAAATCATGTCTTTCCAGAAAACCAAGGAGTAGTGTGGTTAAAAGATTCAGTAAAAGACTCTGTAAGTAGCTGCTCCCTGGATCCAGAAGCTCTTGAGGAGGATGCCATTAAGAAAGCCCACGTGGAGAAGGATTTCATCGCTTTCTGCTCTTCTACTCCAGGTAGAGGGTCTCCGTGTATGCTCCTCTGTGGGGTTATCAGTGCAGAAACTCGCACCCATCCTTAGAGTGTGGATACCTGTATTGAACTTTAGAGAGGACTTTTCGAGACCAACTCAAACCTTCCTCTGAGTTATACCTCCAATGCCCTTTATCCACAGAGACCAAACATACGTATATTTTCACTAAACTAGTAATTAGTAAACTCCTCTATGGGGAAAATTTTTTTCTTGGAATTGTGAGGGATAAAAGAGAATTAAATGAAAGGGTAATTAGACTGAAGTAAATCAGAATCTGACTCTGCAGAGAAAAGATTCACAATGTAGAGATTATTCAGCAGTTCAATTTGCCTAAATACCATGTATTTATAGGAAAGTGATGGAAGGAAAAAGGCAGAAAGGCAAATAAGGCATATGGGGCCCTAAGGTGAAGAGGTTTTCACCAGAAGTACAAAGTCTATAAAGCAGAACAAGTCTCACTGGTGACATATTCCAAAGCTAGCCTTTGCAGTGAGAGTCCTGGGATCATATCCTGGCCAGCTTCGTGCTTTGTAAACTAGATCCAGTTACTTAACTCCTCCAGCCTCTCTTTGGATTCCTCACTGATATGTGAATAAAAATAAGTGTTTTAAGGATTAAATTAGATAATGCGTGTGAAATATTGAGCACGACACGGAGAAAAGCACGCATTAAATCACTGTTATTTTTAAAGACTTTACTATGTTGAAATCAAGGTTTTTGCTTTGAATCACTTGCTTTATCAAGGTTTTTTAAAAAGTCAGTATAAGTCTCCCATCCAATATTTTTTATAAGTTTCTGGGGACTCAGATTCTCTTAGTCACCTCTGGCCCTAAGCCCCTGTCTCTTCTTGAAGAGTTTAGTTTACGGATTATTTTCTGTATTGAGCCCGCTATTCCTCAAGAGACATCCTGTTCTGTCGACTGTGTCCTGATGTTCTTTTTTTCTCAATGATCAAAAACAACAAAAGCAACCACAGGCAAACAAACAAACAAACATGCTTTACTGAATGCTTGAGGAGTAAAAGGTTCACACAGCAACAATGAAGAAATGAGTTCACATTTAATATTAGACACAACTGTTCTTTAAAGTCCTTTGGTCACAGTTGTATCAGTCAGGGGTTTCCAGTGTACGTACGGAGAGTTAGAATAAGGAACTGACTCATGTGATTGTGAGGACGGCAAGTCTGAACTCTGTCGGGCAGGCAGAAGGCTGGAAATTGCAGTAAGAGCCCCGCTGAAGTCCTGAGTTCACATCCTTAGGCGGGCACTCAGAAAGGACTAGAGGGTGTAGTCTTGAGGCAGAATTCCTTTCCATATCTGGAACTCTGTTCTCCCGCTTAAGACCTCCAACTGATTGGATGAGGCCCCATTCCCACATTATCAAGGGAAATCTCTTACTTAAAGTCAACTGATGGTAGCTGCTAATCCCATCTACAAAAAGCCTCCTCTGCAGCAACTAGGCCAGTGTGTGACCCAAAATCGGACACCAAACCCTAATGAAACTTGACACGTGAAATTAGCCATCACAACTGACTTTCATGAGATTGCCCACTGGCTTCTCAACCTCCGTCTTCTGTCTCCTTTTCCTTCACTTTCCTGATCCCTCTGAAGATGGTTCCTAGAGAGCCGATTCAGTTATCTTCGGTTCCCACTACTAAACCCAGCTCCACGTTCCCCTTTGTGAATCCCAGACGCACCTTATATTCCCCTGCGCCAAGTGACCACGTGGTCCCTTGATTTCACAAAGCACCCGCAGAGACACCTGCTTCCTCCCTTCCTCCCACACACTTCCTTTAACTGGAACCACCCTCAAAAGACAGCTGTGGTTTTAAATAGACCTTTATTCTATCACTATACATCTTATTACCATTATTATTAGATAAAAGGTTTGGTTAAAGAACTTGTCCATGATCATATACACAAATATTGCTACCACTGTTCACTTATAAATTGCTTTGCAATCTTTTAAAATGTCTTCATTTCTTTTATGCCTCTACTATTTTATATAACTAGTGTCTTCTTTAATATTTCTCTTCTCTATAAGACCTTTTAGTCCTTCAGTAAGATATGATCTTTCTCCTTTAATCGTTTCTAGGTTCGTACTTTCTTATGGTACCATTTTTATATTTAATTATCGTTTTAATTGTGTAAGTACTTTATGATCAAATATTATTTGATTTTAATTAAATTATTTATAAGGTAGATCATTAAAAAGTTATTAATAACTACCCTGCACAGACTGACTGCTACCTGTTCTATGCTCTTCCAGACACTGGAGATGAATTACATCTAATCCTCAAAATATCTCTTTATGACAGAAATTATTTCCTGCCTCTTTAGAGGTGAGGCCACTGAGCTTCAGAGTGTAGCGTTAGCTTAAATCGGTCAATGAGCAGCAGCGCTGGCATTCAGACAGCTGTTTCCTCACCAAGGCCCAATCACTCCCCTCTGCCCCATTCTGTCTTTCCCTCCCGCCCTACTCGTCATCTGACCTTAAAAATGGCTGCATGTCAGTAAAAATATACTCACTGAACTTCACATATAGTCACTGAAAACTGGTGTGTGGTTTATGTAAACAGTGCTAACTCAAGAGCTTTCCTCAGCTGGAGTGGAAATCCTAGGGCTTGTTCTCTATAGCCAGGCAGTGGCCTCTCATGAGATTTTTTAAAAAAATGACTTTATTTCAAATTCACAAAAATAAAAGAACAGAAAAAGGCAGCTCAACAAATGATGGGAAGAATGCTCCTAAAAAGTTCTTGAGATTCATGAAATTTTGAATGTGCTTTATTCACAGATAACGTTTCTTGGCGACATCCAACATGGGGTTCTCTTTTTATTATAAAACTTATTGAAAATTTGCAAAAACATGCCTGGTCCTGTGACCTGGAGGAAATTTTCAGAAAGGTAAGACTCTCCATGTTTCTCTTAGTCTACTTCCCTGTAGGTTTGACTGTTTTTGATTACAGATGTTTATTTTCCAAAAATGCCCTTCTTTCCAGATGAGGTTTAAGGTTCTTTGCAGAGGCAGCAAACTTGGTTGCCATATCCAACCTGATATGCTCCACAACACCTATAAAACAGTCATTTACTTTAACCCCTCCTACCCTGAACGGACAAACTCGGGGACTTTAATTTGCCTGTGCCCATCATAGTTATCAGATCCTTCACCAGATTTTAAAAGTCTGGGGGCCACTCCATGCCTTATAGATGCAAGCAATTTAAGTTTTGTTTTCAGTTATTTTGCAGTACTCTTTGCAAAATTTTCTACTCAGAAAAAATATCTACAGACTTTCATTTCCCTTTTTAGGTCCGATTTTCATTTGAGATGCCTGACAGCAGAGCACAGATGCCCACTGCTGAAAGGGTGACTTTGACAAGATGCTTCTATCTCTTCCCAGGACATTAAAATAAGTGAGTTGTGTCAATGTTTGTGAGCCTGGGCGTGTGTGGCCAGGTGTGGGCCTGGGGGTGGTGCTGAGACTCCACCCTGGTCAAAGTCTAGTAAATAACCAGGGGCTGCTGAAGGGAGGCCTCTCTGCCTCTGCCGGTCCGTCAGACCACGTGGCTCTTCTTTCAGGGTCCTGCAGAGTTGGATGACCCTCTCTCAGGCTCCGATGATAGATGTTGAGAGATGGCCTTAAATTATGAAAGTTCAGTTTTGGATTCTCCTCGTCTTCCCCACAACAGTGCAATATTTGGACACGGCATGGGCCATTCCTTTTAATGAGTGCGCATGTCCTCGTGGGCGGGGTGATCTTATAACTGGCAGTTCTTTTAGTAGTACAACTTCTCTTCATGGCTGACATTTCCTTTTCTTGTAGGAAGGCAGGAATCCTGTCATTCTGTACCCACTTTGGGAATCATGCCTGCAGGATGCAAACATTTCTTTAAACATTCCAATAAATGTGAAATAAAAATGAAAAGCTGTCCCTTTTGTTTTGTTTGTTGTTCGTTTGTTTTTACCAGGATGGCAGGATGAGGGATGGAGTATGTGGGGGGACAAGTAATGGAGTTGAGGCCTTTAGGCTTGATTGCTATAAGCCAAACTGAGGGCACCATTCTTTCCTCCAGGAAACCCAGTGCTAGGCATTCTGCTTTAGGGATGCAGATGCAAGGCAAGGTAGGGACCTGACTTCAGAGAATTTGGCGCTCAGAAGGAGAGATGCAGAGAAAACAGACCAATAAGTGACTTGTCCAAAATCCCAGTTTCCTACTGAAAAAGCCATGTCAAGACCCTACATATTTCTATCCTTCCTGAAGGAATTTGAGGAATACAAAATAATTCCAATTCAACTCCAGGCCCCTGGTAATTTACATTCTCATTGAGAAGACGGGGCAGTCAACAAACACGAAACCCCAGGGTGTGTGGCAGAAGCAAAGCACTATCTTGCTGGCTGTAGTGATGATGAGTTGGGGGTAACTATTTCACTCGGGAGGTGCTAAGGATAGGAAAGACTGGGTGAGCTAGCCTTTCACGTTCAAGTGCAAGCTCCTTTCTAGTCCTAACCCATCAAAAACGAAGATGAATTTCTGACTTTTTTAAGAACTTCAAAATTAAACATGTTACAAACTGATTTGTTTGCTTTTCCCTTTCATTATTAACTGTTCTTCTGGACATACATCCTTTGTACGATCATGCATCCGTCCCACAGCTTGAGACAACTTCTATGACCAGGTTTTTGAGCTATGATAAAGGGGAGGTGAAGAGGGAAATTAAAAATTTCAAGCAGTCTTAGGCAGCTGAAGCACAGCATGGAGCGGTGGATGTGGAGAGGAAGTTTCCTTCAGAGCTTATTTCCAGGGGTCAGGGGAGGGCAGATCCCACTTCCATGGCCACAGTTAAAGAGGAAACAAACTCCACGAGTATTTCTCATCTGGAAATGAAAAGACACTTATTAGACGTAACTCCTTCGGGATTAGCGTCTTTAGGTGAGCAGAGATTGAAATGTTGAGAGATCAGAAGGAGAGAAGGTAAGAGAGAGAGTTGTGGTGCACCAGGGAGAGGGAAACAATGAAAAGGAGGAAAACAACATCAGAGGTACCAAACCGTGAGACAAAGCTTTGGGTTTCTCTTTTTTTATCTAAAGGAAGAAACCAGCATTCATAACTGGGAAGTCCTTTAGCTGACTACACCTTGGTTTCCCAACAAAGAATTTAGGCACTCTGGGCAGCAGTTTCGCAAGCTCCTTAGCTGCCCCACCCTCTGCAGGAAGGAAATGCTCCTTTACTTTCATTTTCCAGCCTGGGGATCCCTTCACCGCAGGAGGAGGCCGGGGGCTGTTAACCATGGCTGGTGAGTGGGGGTCTTTTTCTGACTAGGGGCCAGGGCCTAGGGTCTTAGAAAACACTTGACTCATTGCCCCGGGATATAGAAATAAAAGGGAAAGGAGCCAACAGTTTGCAGGCGGGGTTGCTTTGGAGACAATGGGGTAGAATATCCTCTCCAAATGTTTCAGAGCCAGGAAGAAGTTAATTCCTTTCTTTCAGCTTCAGGTAGACAGAGAGAGAGAGTAAGGACAAACAGTAAGCGATTTTCCTGTGAGACATCTCTGGAAGTTTCTGAATGGACTCTAAAATCTTCTCTGCTTCCTCTTCATCCAAATTAATCATCGACATCATAAATTTTGCTAACAGATTCCGATATGCGAGCCTTTGAATCCCTACCCCCTTTGCCATTTCCTATATTAATCACAGTCTAGGTCTTTTTAAAACGACTCAATTATGTCCCCTTCCACTGCAGTCCTGGTGCGTTCGAGCCTAGCTCCTTATTTCTTGGATTGCTAGCACCGATTTTTAACTGGTACTGCTGTCTCCAGGATTTAAGGCTTCTGATCAGGTCAGGCTTTCTTACACACAGAATCTGAAAAACGGAGGAGGTATAGTCACTAGCTATTTATGCAGCTAGTATTTAAACATGCCATCACTTCTTTGGCCTCACTCTCCTCCCTGGAGAAGGAAGAGGTTTAGCTAGATCAGTGATTCCTAAATCTTGTAGTTTATCTGAAGAATCTGTAGCTCTTTTGTCATAAGACAAATCTGAGTCATGGTTGCAGATTATGGCATTTTATTCGAGATGCAAAAAGTTTTGCTACAGCATGGAAGCCCCATCACAGGTAAAAACGGAAATAGCTTCTGTGTTTTAGGGATGGCAAGTGATATTTTATAGCCATATAAGGAAGTTAGCTTGACTTCTATTGACTGAACGGGGGTTGGGGTTTGGCCATCTTATAGGGGTGGACTTAGGACAGGTGGGCTTTATTTTGTACTGGGTCAAACATAATGAACTAGGGGCTTGGTTGGTTATCTGGATCAGTTACTTTGGTGGAGATTTCAAAGTTCAAAAGATATCAAAAGGAAACAAGAGGGAACTCAAAAAAGTAGGGTACAGATGTTTTGGCTCTTATGGGGTCCCCAAGGCTTTCTCTAAAAAATTTTATCACTTTAAAAAAATATTTAGATTACTCCTCTGATCCAGAATTGCACAATTTAAGTAGACTGTAGGTATGTACATAAATTTTTTTTTAAGTTCTACAGATAATTCTTATGCAGCTGGCCTGACATAGGGTAATCTGCAGACCAGCACTACTGGGAAAGATGATCAGTTAGGTATGTTATAGTTCTTGCATTCTAGGTCTCTATTAATGTAATTTTCTCACTCAGGAACACACAATGGCTCCCTATGGCCCTTCCTTTCTTCCTTCCCTTCCTTTCCTTCCCTCCCTCCCTCCCTCCCTTCCTCCCTCCCTCTTCCCCCCTTCTCTCTTTCTTTCTCCTTCCTTCCTTCCTTCCTTCCTTCCTTCCTTCCTTCCTTCCTTCCTTCCTTCCTTCCTTCCTTCCTTCCTTCCTTCCTTTTCTTTTCTTTTCTTTCTTTCTTTCAGCAGTTGTAGGTTTATAGAAAGATCATGCAGAAGTTTCAGAGTTCCCATATCACCACCCACCCACCCCAGTTTCCCCTATTATTAACATTCTGCGTTATTGTGGTCACTTTGTTACTGTTGCTCAGAAGGAGAGACACCTAAAGAGGCGTCAGCCCACTCCAATACAGGCGTCAGGATCCCCAACAAAAGCATGACTGACATGGGACACGATGGGAAGATGTTTCACTCCCATAGAGAAGAGGCAGAGCAGGGTCAGCCTCGCCAGTGGCTGCCAGTTTTCCACAGTCAGCAGGTCGCAACCTGTGGTCTTGGTAGGGAGGTGCTATAAGTGCCACACACCTCTCTTGTGTTTGCAAACCCCGCTCCCTCCAGACCAGGGACAGGCTGGGGACAGATAAACCACAGGCGCTGGATGTCCTAAAACCCTCCCACCAGAGTCAGCCTGCCTCCAGTGAATATTACAGACGCTCAGGCCAGAGGGGAAGGAGCGAGCCGAGTCCCCTCATCTCTAGGGCACTGTGTTTTAGCCTGCCGGGCTGACGCTCCTGTCCTGAGCACAGGATGCACGGTGAGCCCCGGGCAAACAGGGCAGCCTTGCTGGGATCGCCCCCATGACGGTGTCACCTGATAAGCCGCTATCGTTACATTAGTAATTATAGCCCGTGGCTTACATTAGGGTTCACGCTGTGCTGCTCAGCTCTAGGCTGCTGTATTTCCTCCCCTAGTAATATATATACAACATGAAGTTTCCCATTTTAACCACTTTCAAACTTGTGATTCAGTGGTGTTACTTACATTCACAATATTGTGCCACTGCGCTTTAAAAAATTGTCTGAACTTTTCAGAAAGACTTTTCTACCTTTCAAAATGTATTTATACATTAATCTATTAATCCTTATGAAGTATGATTTCAGCTTCATTAAAAAATTTTTTTTGTTATATCCTTCCACTCATACTTCCTGGCTATTGTGTTTCTTTGTTCCTTTGACTCTCCCTGAAGTATAATTCTTTTCAAGGTTTATAGCCCATCTCTCTCTCTCTTTATTTTATTTTATTTTATTATTTTATTTTATTTTTTATTTTAACAGCCTATCTCTTGACATTTAATTTAAGCTCTTAAAATGCAAGGATTGATTCTTTCCTTGTCACCTTCTTATTACTAAAATATTTGACCAAGGAGTGGTCGGTCAAATTTATACCCATGGCCGCCCCTTTGGCCATGCCAGTGGACCTCACTGGTTATTGGAACAGAATGAAAGATTCATCAGATAACAGATGTCAGAAATTTAAAGACAAGTAAAATGGCTCAATGCATAGACCACTGAGTTGGCCATTGTTAAATAAAACTCCTTGGGAATGGTATCCTAGAATGTGTCAATTTGTCTGGGGCCAAAAATGTGATGCGGGTGAGTTCTCTCTCCTAAATTATTCCTTCCAATTCCATTATTACTGCAACCTCAATTCCTCAAGTATTTCAATTACAAAACCAAATAAAACATCAACCACAACTATTATTTTGAACATCTACCATATGGTAGGTACTTTATACCAGTCTGATTGAATATTTAAATCTACCCCAAAAGGTTGGTCTTATTATTTCTATTTTATAATTGAGGAGAACACGTTGAGAGAGGAAAGTAATTTGACTTAGGACAGATGTCTGTGGAGTGGAGTGATCCTGGTTTGCCTGAGTCTCAAACTCAAGACTCTGCTATTACTCCAATTTTCTGCAAAAGTTTTCCAATAGCCAGTCTGTCTGTGATCACTCTCGCTTCAGGCTGAGCTGCACACTTCAACTTCCCTGCTGCTGCTTCTAAAGCCACTCTAATCAAGTCTACCCCTGGGTTCATACTCCTTCTTCCTGATGATGTCAGTCAGCCTCAGTCTTTTTCCCACAATGCTCTTTGCCAGGAGGCCAGCCCCCAGCTTATCCTGGGGACAAACCCTTGCCAGTCCTCTAGATGCCAGTTCAAGCCTTCCTTCCTCGGGGCAGTCATCCTCCTTCCAAGGTTTTACTCATAGTTATCAAGTGACTATATCCATGACTCAAATTTTATAGGAGGACCCATTTTACTTACCTGAGTATCTGCCTCTCCACTTGGCTGTTAGCCTGCATGTCCGGCATGGTACTCCCAATATGATCAGAGTCTTTTTTTATAAACAGATGCTCACTAAATGCTCCTTAATGAATGCTTCCCTCTGAAAACTTTTAACGTGTTTGCTTACTTAGTGTGTTATGAAAGATTCGTGATGAGTTGGGCCACACCTAAATTTTATTCACTTGTTCAAACATTCTTTTGATCACTTATTCATTAAACAATTCTTGAGCACCTCCAGAATGCCAGAAGTAGTGCAGGCTTAGTTCACGGTCCCTGGCTTCACAGAGCATAGATTTTTAACTGCAGCACACAATGAATAGGCTGGGTATGTGCGTAACATGGAAAAAATGTTAGCTGCGGGAGAAACACGTCCTGGGAGGACATACCTCTGACATTCCATCTAGTCTGGGAGCATCAAAGAAGCTTCCCTGAAAGAAGTGGCATCTTATCTGAGAGTAAACAGGGAATTTAGAGGAAAAGGAAGGAATGTGGGGGTGGGGAGACTGCAAGCATGGACATTCCAAGTAGAGGCTGTCTAGAAGCTGAAGGAAGGGCAGAGTGTCTGATATGTGCTGAGCAAGGGGAGGGTAGGAATAGACGAGGCAGTAGTGGAGGATGACACACAGCCCTCCAAGGTCCCATAACCTTTGTAAAGTGTTTGGGACTTATTCCAAAGTAAATGAGAAGGCCTAGGTGAGATTAAGCTGAGAAGGTACATGATCAAATCAAGAAATTGAAACATTCATCCTACTGCATTGTAAAGAATAGATTAGAAGGGTACAAGAGCAGATTTAAAAGGTTCTTAAAGTAATTAGGAAAGGAAGGAGGTTGGCCTGAACTATAATAATGAGCAGCTATAATTGAGAGAAGTGGTCAAATTCTGTGAATATTTAGCAGATCAAATCAGTACCATTTGGGGAGTGATGGAAAACAAGATATCAAGAAAGTAGAACAAGTTCAATGTTACTCATCTTTTCCCCTATAAAATTTCATATTATCCTAGGAAGTAATACATTAACCTGGTTTCAAATTAATCTATAACATTGAAAGATTACTCATCAGATTATTTTAAATTCTGAACATTGATTGAGAACAAGATCTTAAAGAATTAGGACTTTAGATGAATTCATTCATCCATTCATGTGTTCCACAAAAATATTAAGTACATTAAGCATGTTAAGCACAAAGATCTGAGTATAGGATGTGGATACAATGATAAAAACTCAAAGACATCATGCTTTTACCAAGGAAACTAAATACAAATGAGAGGAAAGAGCTTACAATCTAGTGGGGGAGGGATTTACAGTCTAGGTAAGGATGTAAACTTACCTCAGAGCACACAGTCCAGGTGGACCATCACCATCATGGGCTGTGGGAAGAAGAAAAAGAAATAAGAGAGTAAAGAATGACTAGGTTAGCATTAGTCCCAATGCCATGAGAGCAGAGATGAAAAGCTACCAAAGAAAATCTTAACTGGGGATAAATTGTTGCACACAGTGTAGAATCAATTTGATGGGGCAAGAGGACTCTACGGGTAAAATGAAAGAAGTACATAATTTACTGGGGAGATGGTGAAATAGTCAGAAGGTATTTTTTTTAAGAATATTTTACATTATAGGGAGCTGTCTTTGACTTGGGTGCAAAACTTTTAAGCTGTGGCCACAGTTGAAGGAGTCTTTGCATTTCTGACAGGAAACCTCTGGAAGAAAAAACCACATAAGGCTTTGGAATCCATTGGCAAAGAATTCATTACCGCCATTGTTGAAGACTTGGTAGAAAAAAATGTACTGAAATTGGAGGAAGAAGAAAAGAAAAAATTTTATGATGCCACGCCCAAAAATAAGCCTAGGGTCTTCGTAGATTCTGTGCGAAAGAAAGCCCAGGAGGCAGGACAAATCGTGGTCCAAACCATCCTTAACAAAGACCCAGAGTCCACCAGTATAGAAGGTAAGACTGAGTTCATTGACATGAATCTCATATTTTCCATCATCCCCAGGTTCCACCAGTGTCCTCTCTGGTCCTCCCATCCTTCCATTACTAAAGTATCCTTTTCACCAAACTTATCATGTCCTTTTAGAGGCCACCTGGTGTTTTGTGAGAGAGGACCATTTTCAAATTAGCGGAGAAGTCAAGTCCTTGTGTTGAAGCTGTTCAAAGTAATAACTAATTGTAGACAATCTGCAGTGAGGGATGCTGGAACCTGATTTGAGGTTCTGTTACTTTGGAAACATGTGAATTTGTGCAAGTTTCTTGACCTCCTTAGACATCAGTCTCAGCATCTGAGATATGGGGACAACGCCAATGCCTTCCTCATAAGGCTTTCTAAGATCTGGAACATAACAACATCAGGCACGCAGTGACGACTCCCCCCGAGATTTAGCTCTCATCTGGAACTTTCCTCTGAGCTCCAAACTCACTCACTTCTAGCTGCATATTCAGCATATCCACTTGAATGTCCACTGGTACCATGGAACTAACATATCTAAACACGTGATTGCCCCCATCAAATCTTTTCCACTTTTATCCCCCTTCTAGCTCAGTAAACAGGACTATCATCTACCATGTTTCTCAAACCAAGAGCATAACTGTTTTTTTCATAAGTGAATTACAGCTTTTAGCAGAGTTCCAGGCACATAGCATGCACTTAATAAATATAGGGTGAAAAGACAAATGAAGAATATGCATGAAATAAACATTAGTTATCATAATTATGGTGTGGACACTAAGATTTTTAGTGCTTATCCATTTCTGTGAGCTACAAAAATATGATAAGGAAAACCCCTATAAAGTATAAAAATGTTTATAACCCTTCAAAACCTTTGGCCCAGATTGAATTATAAATATTACTAGAGCCTTAATGTTCTCAGGCACAAGTTCACCAGTGACAGACTCAATTTGCTACAAAGTTTAACCTGAAATCCTTGACCTTGGAGTACTGGCTCATCAATTAAAGGGCAATGAGCATAGGGCAACATAAATTGTAGAGGCCTCGCTGTATCAAATCAACCATTTCACTAGTAGTCCTCTAGGAAAAAGGGACATTCCCACCCATAGGAAGCACCTACTAGTCTCCCTGGCACACAAGACCCTAAACAAGATTGCATTCTCTTTGATATTTAAACTGGTCTTTTTTGCAAATTTATTGCTTGCATCCAAACACTGGGAGGGGTTAGCAACAATCTAGAGGAAAAAAAAAAAAATCAGAGGTAATGCTGGAAATACGGATCAAAACTGACATAATGAGGACTTCAGAATGATTTTAGCAACCCCAGGAATTACAATTAGCACCAAACTCTAAACTGAAATGACTTCTTCCACCAACAGAGGCTGGGGCAGGCAGGAGGCAGGTGTGCCCTTCTCAGGAGAGGTCGGGTGGCTCCATGGGCTCTCTCTACAGGAGGGAGCTGGGTGAGGCAGGGCTGGTAGCACCTGCTGTTCTAAGGAGACTAGCATAGCCTCGAGGGAGTGGAGTGGGGGCAGGAAGATTCCAAAAGTTTTTGTTTGTTTCATTTAACAAACTACTACGTGCCAAGCACTCATTTAGTTAGAGAGTTAACCATCCAATTCCCACCTGCCAAGGCGGATGGCTCAGTCCAATCCGTGCCAGTTCCTTCCCGATTTTATCAGTTTAATGGTTTCCTGAGCATTTCATGAGATACCAGGTGAGACTCAGAAATTAACTTTTTTATCTAAACTTTCTAATTTCCTCATTTCTTTCTGCTGCACTGCCATGGTAATGGGAGATCCCTTTGGGCAGCAGTCTGTACTTTAGCAATTACTATGCTGGAATGAAAAGACCATATTTCATGTTAATTTTACTATTAGATGTAAGATAGAAACCCTGCAAACATGGTATCTATTCCTGGGAACAAAATGGACATTGAGGAGATGATGTTTGTTAATACAGATAGTTCTCCAAACTTGTAAATAAACTGGAAACAGAGGAGGAGACCTTCGATGAGGAAACAGACTCTGAGTGGGGAACATTCCAGGACCCTGGAGGTCTTCACACTGAAAGAACCTTCTGGAGTTGGCAAGGAGAGCATGTGTAGCTGTCTAATCTATAAAAATTTAGAAATGTTCCGAAATTTTGGTGGCCTTGGAGACGTCTACAATTTGCATCTCCCAGAGCTTGGGCCCATACTTTTCAGAAAGATATTTATCTAAAAGCATTGTAAAAAAAACTAATGGCAAAAAAAAAAAACAACAAACCACGAGTGAAATGTTTGAAAAGAGAAAAATTATAAGATCAAACTGGAGAATTTCCTAGTTGGCTCACGAAACAGAACGTAAAATTTTATTCTTTTCCTGGGCAGAAATCTCGTTATATTACATTGTGGTAAGCTTCTCTTTTAATTTCTGGTTATGAGTTCCTTTTCCTTTCTTCTCCAGGGGCAGGCTCTGGACTTTCCCAGTCTCTTGCACAATCACAATCAAATGAGCCGAAGCAGTGTGGGATAATATTATGTAGTTCAGATGACTCAGAATGAAACTTCTCCAATAGGGAAGAGCTATTTCCTCACATTCTCAAACATGGGTTGAAAAATTTAGAGTTTGTTCCTCAGCACTTTGGAGGCAGGCACGTCCAGAACAAGTCAAAATCTCTGGCAAAAAAATAAAACCAAGTTGTCCCTTTGACCCTGGGTATGGCACCATTACTCTTTTAAATAGCTGGCATACAACTTGGTGAGGAATAAATGAGGCCCATTTCTTCTGGAAAGGTTAAGAATTCAGGCTGAGATTTTTGAAAAGAATAATACCCAGAAGGTATAGGATTCAGGACTCTAAGAAATGTGGGTGTGTGTCAGGGTCTCTGTGTATTGTCTGGGTCGGGAGGAGACTCTCACTCCAGTTGGGATTTTGTACCATCCAATATAGTAGCCACTAGCCACATGTGGCTATTCAGTGCTTGCCCTGTGGCTACCACATGTTAGAATGGTAATATTTTGTATAAATTATGCTAAATAAAATCATTTTTAAATTTAATTTTACCTGTTTCTTTTTACTATTCATTATGTGGATATCAGAAAATATAAAATTGTACGAATGGCTCACATGATACTTCTAATGGACAGCTTTCTGAGAAATACTCAACATACTCTTGCTCAGAGACAATAGAAAGTTCACGTGAATGAGTTTCCTAGAGTAAATCCACTAGAAAAATCATACTGTATTTGCTGAATGAGGAAAGACAAGCCTGGTCAGAGTTGATCCCAGATCCTCTAGGTGTTTTCGTCAGAGTTATCAGAACCTATTATTGCATTTTTGGGTGGATCAGCTTTCTCCACTAAGGACTTCTAGTTTCTTCCCTAGTCACAGTACATCTTTGAGGTTAGGTACACCTATAACTCCTACATGTTAAAAGACTTCTTCCCAGGATTTCCTTTCTCTGTCAATCGTGTTAAGTGGTAACTGGGCCACAGAGGCAGATGTCACAATTTATATTATGTGATATATTCTGCAGTTCTTCCAGAAGTTGAGCCTGGACCAGCTGAATCAGGAGAAGACACAGATACCCTCAAGCTTTGTCCTCATGAAGAATTCCTGAGAATTCGTGAAGAAAGGGCTGGAGAGGTGCTGAGCTCTGTGCATGAAATAAGGAGAGAAACAATTGCTTTATCTAAACACAAACGTAAACGTTCTTAAAGCTGTGGGGGTGGGGGTGGGGGTGTGGTAATCTTTTTCAGAGATGCTTTAAGAGAGAAGGAAGAGATCACCGTGGCCTCACCCAGATTCCAATGCTCTTTCAACTGAATGATAAAATGCAGATAACCTGTTCCATTCATCTATTTGTTCTCATATCAGTTTGGGATTTTTGACAATTTTAGCTGTAGTCATGGAATCAAAATATTTATTAGATACCACAGCAGACTACTAATTGTTTGCATTCTCTTTAAAAACAACCGTAGACATGAAGTTTTCTTTAATAATTTAAGTCTGCCAATCTTTGTAAGTTGATGTGCTAAAAGTAGTGCCAACATAGTAATGCTGCCAAAGGCCAAAGACCTTTGATGTACTCATTTTTGGATGAAGTCAGTGGGGAATATCTCTAGCCGGTTTTGATGAAATTTGCTCTGAACCTTGGATTCTGAAACGTATTTGACTAGGTGGAGAAGACAGGAGGGAAGGGGCTGAAAGTATTATTCTAATTCCCCGAGAACCCTGAGTGACTGCCCCACTGATTGCCTGATTCCTGCTCTGGGCTCCCGAAAAACATTTCACTTCTCATTCCCACTTCTTTCTCTTGTCAACTCCATCCATTATAAAGAGAGAGGAAGGCAGTGTCTTCTGGTGGAGGTGTGAGGAGTGAGAACAATATGAGCTCTTAATCAAGCAACAGCCATTAGTTGGCGGCAGTTTAAAGAGACTCAGACAAGCCCAACTCACTGCACATCTATGTCCTGCAGATCTATCCAATAAAGGAGAAGAAGGACCGCACTCGCCTGGCTCTCATCATATGCAACACAAAGTTTGACCACCTTTCTGAAAGGAATGGGGCTAACCTCGACATCACAGGGATGACGGAGCTGCTGGAGGGCCTGGGCTTCAGTGTGGATGTGGAAGAAAATCTCACAGCCAGGGTAAAGGCCCCTCACATGCCCCAAATACACACCACACACACACACACACACACACACACACTCAATGTGCATATTCCTGCAAACAAGCCAGGTTTATAACTTGGGGCAAACACTTTAACAGCCTCAAGCCACGTGTTTGTGTGCATGTGTGTTTGTGTTTATAAAATGAAGGTATTCAAGAATTGAAATCCAGAGTCTCTTTTTAAGTCCAAATATCTTGGAGTCCATGAGTCCATGAAACTGGGCAGAAAGAGATTGTCATATGTACCCACACAATCCTTAGTTCCCGAGTGGAGTGACTAAGATTGAGCCCCAAGCAGGAAATTCTGGAGCAATGAATGTTTAGCAAGCGTGCACTCATCAAATGTTGAGTCCCAGCTGTACCTAGAGCGATTCCTGGCGCTGGGGGTAGGTCCATAAATGAGGCAGGAAGCTCCCAGCTCAGATTGACCTGAGGTTCTAGTGGGGATGGGGGTGGGGGTGGGGGGGACAATCAATCACACCATAAACCAAAAAGATAACTTCAGCAAGTGCTAAGTAAAAAGAAAACCTGAAAGAAATGAAACAAAACAGGAAAAGTAAAAAGAAAACACAAGAGTGAATTGGTGAGTAGAGGATACATTTAATTTTGTGGTCACGAAAGGCTTCTTTGAAGAGAGAACATTGCCTGAAACTTGACTACAAGCAGAGGCAGCTCTGAAAAGATGGGAGTGAAGTGTGTTCCAAGCTGGAGAACTGCAAGTGAGAGGTCAGCACTGAGTCTAAATCTGGGCCAGGAGAGACCCGGGGAGAGGCCCAGCGTGACTGGCATCTGGAGGACGAGGAAGCATGATGAAAGCAGGGAGGGCAGTTTGGCTAGACGTTTGGATTTGCTTCTGGCACAGGGGTGAGGGCCTCAGAAGGAAAGTGGTCTATGCATTTATGGTATCAGGCTTTTGTCAGGTACTGAGAGAAAAGACAGGGAAAGGAATTGGTGATAAAAGAGACAATTAGTAAAATGTAAGTGTCCCGAGGACAGCAGGAGCAGAAAGCTGGAACCACTGGCTCATCATCAAATAACTACGATGGGAAGGCTCTGTGCTAGGAACTTCTCATCTACTTCTTATATCGCCCACGGGATATCCAGGAGGTATGATGAGTTTCAATGCTTACCCTAGTAACAGAAGTTTCTGTGGTCTTTTCAGGAGATGGAGGCCGTGCTGCGGAGATTTGCTGCCCGCCCAGAGCACTGGGCCTCGGACAGCACGTTCTTGGTGTTCATGTCCCATGGCCTCCTGGAGGCGATCTGTGGGACCATGCACAGTGTCGATAATCCAGATGTGCTGTCTTACGACACCATCTTCCAGATATTCAATAACCGCCACTGCTCCAGTCTGAGGGACAAACCCAAGGTCATCATTATCCAGGCCTGCAGAGGTGGTGAGTATTGAGGTGGAAAATCCACAGGTCAGGAAAGTGTCTGGAGAAGAGTATGAAGTGTGTTTTGTATCTAGGGAAAAAAATATCAGTGCAAATTAACTAAATTGAATTATTAGGAAATTCCATCTAGGGGGCTGGCATGATGAGAATTTGTCTGGTCAGCTGAGAAGTTTCTACACAACTTAATATATGGTAAGGGGTGAAGGAAAACACCTGGATCCCTAAATCAAAGTTAAACAAAAAGAGTCAAACCTTGGAAAGGAGTTACTTTAGTGACACCTTTAACTGTAAATGCTTTACATTTTGACATTCTCTGGCTTGGGAAGACTTTCATTTGAAAGTGGGGCCACGATATAATAGCAGGATTCTTTGTTTCTCATATATGATTGAAGGGGGAATAAGTGGGTTGATGAGAGAGGTTAATGGGGATTCAGTCAAAATTTTGTTTTTGTTTCGATTTTTTTTTTCTTTTTCATTCTTCCAAGTGTCTCCTGGCTATTAGGAACAATTTTTGCAACTAATAGGGGGTATTTTTGAAGAAAAAAAAAGGCAAAAATACTTTAGCTATAAGCCTGTAACTAAGAAATTATGCAGATGAGGTTTTAATCCCTTCATGCTTCTTGGCAAAAGGGCTGTTCCAGTTTTACGGCCCTGTCGCTGTCATTGACACCCTGCTCAAGGACACTAGAGAGAAGGCAGTGGGGGGCTGTGTGGGATCAGAAGAGAACGAGGCGGACGATTGTGAGAGTGCCGCTGAGAGAAGTGCGGCCACGTACGGGGACTTGGTGTCTCTGCAGTAAAGCCCGGGTGGGTCAGCTACTGTCCCGCGGCCTCAGCAGACAGCGCTTCACCTGAGGACCTCGAGGAAGACGCTGTTTACAGGACCCACGTGGAGAAGGACTTCATCGCCTTTTGCTCCTCGACCCCACGTATGTGTCTGCGATGGCGGAGCTTTGTGGGCCTGAGGCCACTTCAGAATGATTCTAGAAAAGCAGGATAGTTTGCATGTGGGAATGGCCTGAGAGGAATTCTGACCGCTGTCAATGTGTGTTACACCTCCTTATCCTCCGCTGTGAGGCCCGAGCTTCTTCCAGGGACGTGGGTGTCTATTTTGTACTCTCATGTGGGAAAGGCGGCATGGTGTAATTTGTAAACAACCTTGGAGCCAGGCGGCCTTTTTTGTTGTAGTTGCTTGCTCACTGTGAACAAGGGAAGTTATTTAATCCTCCTGAGCTTCTGCTCTTTCCTCTGTAAAGTGGGATAATTCCAGTTTGCTCTCAAGCCTCTTTTGGAAGCCACACGAATGAATAGAGGAGAAAATCAGGCCCAAGAATTGAAACGCCATCTCCCACAACTGACAGGTTCCTCCTGTAGTTCAGCCTCTGTCAGCTATTATTTTTTTCTGTCTGTCTGAGGATATGAGTTAGTGTAGGGTTATAAATACTTCCCCTAAACCTGTCAAGAGAATTCCTAAATTATTCCGAAAGAAAAAGACAAAAAAGGAAAAAGAAGGCCCAGCCCAAAGCTTACCCCCCTGTATCTTCATAGATAACGCATCCTGGAGAGACAAAACAAAGGGTTCTTTCTTCATCAGACAACTCATCACATGCTTCCAAAAATATTCTTGGTGTTTTCACCTAGAGGAAGTATTTCGGAAGGTAAGTGTCTCTTGCCTTTTCTACTCATTCATTTATTCATTCAGGAAGAATTTATTATTTTTCACCTTTCAAGTGACAATACCAGACTTTGTCAGGCAAACAAAAGTAGAGTGGCATCTGCTTTCTGTCATCTGGGTTGTTTAAAATGAGGGTTAGAATAATAAGACATCAACATACCACAGCTGGAGATAAAATAGAAAAAAATAACATGAAACATAAACTTGCGTGCTATGGTCAATGAGTTCTTAAAATTCAGAAAAGGGAAAGAGTATTTTGAAGCAACTTTTAATTGCTTAAGGTATTAAATAAATATATATTGAATGACCTACTGGGTAGCAGTCTCTCTCCTGGTGCCACAGGTGTAAACATGATAGGAGTGACATGAACTACCTGTAGCCCACATTCTCACGAGGGAAAACGACACTAGACAAGCAGGCCAACAGACAAACATGTGATTACACATGGTGATAGGATCCTTAAAGGAAAAGACCGGGACAAGTGACAGACAATAGAGCGGTCCAGAAGGGAAGACTGATGCTTCCTTCTCAACTTAGGGCATCCCTTCCATCCCTTCCATCCTGGTTTACTTTTCTCTGTAGCTCTTAACACCACTCACTTAGTATATATGCTGTTATCTGTTGTGTATGTTTTTTGTTGTTTTTGTTTGTTTATTTTTTTTACCTAAATTTACTTACTAGAATGTAAACTTCATGAAGGCAGGGATTTCCTCAGCACCTCAACATAACTGACATTCAGTTAACATTCATTAAATAAATAAATGCATGAATTAGTGACTACATGTCCGCCCCCCCTTTCCTTTAGAAAGAAGGTGATTGGTATTAAGAACACAGGAAAGTGTGATTGCTTTTAAGTTCAAATCTGTAGAGAACAATATTACTCCTGTGGCGTTGGAGATTCCATCAAAATGGTCAGGGTTTCTGTGAATAGGAAGCTGAGAAGTTAAGTCACGCGGCGTGAATAGACATTTTACTTTCAAGAGAATTCCTGAGAAAAGACTAGAAATAGTGGATTGAGGCAAGCAGGAGCTCACTGCCCAGCCTATGGCAGAGGATTTCAGAGCTCCGCTTGATGGCACGGGGGTGAGAGAGGATGCGAAGGTCGCTTAATGCTCAGGCCTTAAAGGGTGAAATCCTAGGACTTGGGTCTCAGAAGATGGTGGGGGTGGACAGCGGGAAATCCCCAAGATCCAGTTCTTGTGAACAGTCCCCAAGGAATAATTGGCCATCATAATCTAGAGAGCAAAAACCGAAAACAAGGAAAACAAGGTTAAAGGCCTTGGACCCTGCCGTGAGGTGTTGAATCTGAGGTGAAGACCGCAGTCTGGCATGGGACGGTTTTGCTCAGAGATTGGGTGGCCACGGCAGGAGTTAGCATGTCCACGGACGTGGCTGCATCAACCCAAGGACCACCCTCCATTCCCAGCCCTTTCTGGCTCACGGTGCAAATGTTTTCTGTCAGTGCACAAGAGGTGTGCCTGATCTAGACCGTCTCTTTGTTTTTAGGTACAGAATTCATTTGAAAAGCCAGGGATTAAAGTCCAGATGCCTACCATCGAACGGCAGTCCATGAGTAGATATTTCTATCTCTTTCCTGGCAATTAAAAACTGTAAGTATCATCAACTGTTGTTGACTGGCAAGATAAATAGGTGTGTAATATGATGATGAGATCCAATGACCAGGGATACCTTGGCTTGGATGGTTGATTTAGTGTTTGCTTTTGGGAAGCTGGTGTAGCTCAGTGGTTGAGTACCAGCTTTCCACATATAAAGTCTGGGTTCAATCCCTGGCCTTGGCACCTCAAAAAAAGCAAAAATAGTGTTTGCTTTTTTATATACCTTGATGATTATTTTGCTGTTTTTAATTATACTTAAGTGCCATCTAATTCCCCTGCTCCCATTTCCACAATTGATCAATGAATCAAGGAGGAAAGCAGGTCTAAGGCAGGCAGGGAGGGTTGAACAATAGAGGACACAGAGCAGAAATTATTAAAAAAGAAATGGACTTGTACTTCCATTATTACTTATATTCTCATCAGACCCTGAAAACACAGAAAAGCTGACTGTGGATCAATCAGAACTTTGACCCTCTCAGTGCACAGATATCAAATCACTGTCATTGAGCCGACATGACCAGACATTATACATGATATATAAACTATCCTGGACTGTGAAGTTTGTGTTGGGACAGGCTCCAGTTCTCAGCCTGTTCACACAGTGCAGCTCACAGGTCACTCAGAGCGTGCTCTCAGACCGTTAATTACTCTTCAGGAATTCCTGCAAGCACCCATGGTAACATGTAAACAATTTTTTTTGACAAAATATTTTAGTATAGTATATTGAGTTTAGAATCAACAGTAATTTTTTTTCATTCATAACAGTTTTATATCATATATAAAGCATAATAATAATCTCACTTTCAGAAATATAGAGTATATTTTATAGAAAAGTTTATCTCAGTATTGAAATATTTACCCACATCATTTCTTTACCCTGGTTTTTGACACCCCAGTTGCACAATTGGAAAGACAATTCAGCAGAACAGCTTTTGGTGCCTAATTAGTCCAATAGGAACACATTTGGGCATTGAATTATTTAATTTGCTAATATTTTATTAAGCATTTTTTGCATGCCATTATTTGTTCTAGACACAGAATATACTACTGAACAAAGCAAATGGAGTCTTTGCTCTCAGAAAGCTTGCACACTAGTGAATGGAGACAGACATTACATAAATAAGTAAATACAGTATATGTTAGAGAGTCAGAAGAGCTAAGAAGAGAAACAAAGACTAAAGGAACACAAAGTTATGGATCTTGCACTGCTATAGATTATTCAGGAAAGTGGCCTTTGAAATGGCAAAATTAGAACAAAGACTTTGGCAAAGTGAGAGAGTGAAACTTGTGGTTCTTTGCAGGAAAAGTATTCCAGCACAGGGACAGCATATACAAATGTCCTGAGGCAGAAATACTCTTGCCATGTTTAGAGAACAGGAATAAAACTGTGTGACTGGAGAGAGGAGAATGAGAGTGGGGAGCATGGCAGGAGACAGATTCAGGGAGGTGGTGAGAAGCCAGATCACAAGGACCTTGGTGATCACACGGTAGATCTTCTGAAATTTGTATTCTCAGTGAGATGGGAAATCACTGGAGTGCTTTGAACAAAGAAGTGACATACTCTAACCTAGATTTTACAAAAATCACCCTGAGTACCATTTGGTGCATAGACTTTAGGAGTCACACATGGAAGGAGGAAGCCCGGGGAAGTGGCAAAAGCACATGGGAAAGAATGGAAGAGAATCACGACAGGGGGGTGGGTGTAGAGTGCAAAGCACATCTCGACCTTCTGTTCTCTCTCTTTTCTGCAGGAAATCACAGGCAACCCAGCCCTTCTTTATAAACTTCAAGAAGAACCTTTGCTGAGATATCGTGCTTATTTAAATATTTATATTTCATTAAAATGAATTTGAGTGAAAGCGGTGGTTGACTGGAAATGAAGTGGAAGTAGCTACCAGAATTTTCCAGCTTTATGCCTCATACAATATCTATACTTTACCCAGTAAAGAGAAACAGCCATGGCTCCATCCCAGCAATAGGGAAGAAGCAGATGGCACCCATTCAGAGACAAGAATTCTAAATCCATCAGCTCTTCATTTGCATACTCATCAAATTCTGGGTCTGGGATGGTCCAGAATAGGTTTTCTAATTTATTACTTAACCTATATCATACATCGAGCTCATTTTTCTTCAGTAAACTATTATGATTTTAGCAATTTATTTTCATGCATCTCTCGTTCTTCATACTGTAAGTTAATTCATTTTCTTGTTGATTATTTTCTTTCCAGATTTCTGCACATTTCCATACTTCAGGAAAATTTTATTCTTTAGCAAGTGCTTGAACATTATCTAAAGTAAACTGGACATTTGATGCAAGATGGTGTCATCACACTATATTTATATAAAGAATAAATATATAATTAGACAAAGAGCTGTAAAGAGGATGGGGTGTATCAGCAATGGAAGAGAGAAAATTTTAAATTTCAGAAAAAGTGAATGGTGTTAGGAAATTTTGGCAAAATGGTCATCTAAGCTACTGTGTAAAAAGATGCTCTGCTACACAAACATAGAATGAGGAGGCCATCCTGATCAAAAGAGCAGAGTGGGAAGCTTAAAGTCTCTATCCCTTCTAAGAAGCTTTGAACAATGAGCAAGAACTGGCTGAAACATATTTCTCAAAGCTCCAGAAAACAGTTAAATAACTGCAGTAACAGAGCAGCACCAAATTAAGAAGAAGGTTACTTAAAGGTAGTAGGATCTTGTGGTGTCTTGCTGGACCCTCTCTTTTCTGCAGGAAATCACAGGCAACCCAGCCCTTCTTTATCAACTTCAAGAAGAACCTTTGCTGAGATAGCATGCTTATTTAAATTTTTATATTTCATTAAAAAATGAAAAGAAATCAACTGTATTTTGGGTTCTGTAATCAAGAATAGAATTTCAGTGAAAGTGGTGGTTGCCTCTCCTGGCTCAGTGCAGAGCCAGCTCTTGCTCCCAGTTGGATGCCTGGTCCTGGTTCCAGAGATAGCAGAGTTGCCCTTGCGCACATGCTGGGAGCATGTATGTCTGGCCCAATTTGTCTGGTGGTGGCCGGAGGGACTTGCCATCCCAGAATTTGCCCTGTATGTAGAAGGCGGCTCAGAGAGCTCTCCTACAAAATGCTGTGGGAGATCAGTGAAGTCATGCTGTCTGGGGCAAGGGATTGTTGGCTGTAGAACATACCGTACATACTGTGCAGTGTCCGGGAACATGAGGGAACTCTCTCCTAGTCCAGGGGGTATATTTATAACAATGTAAATGGGGGAATTCCTAGGGCCACACACAAAAGCCCCAGACAAGAGGCTTACTCAGAAAGGAGTTGGGAGGCCCATATGCTTTGGCCTGGAGCTATTCTCTTACAACCCATTGTATAGATAAGCCCTGAAGGAGAGCCCTTGCAGAGGTCAATCTGCAAAGACTGGGAAAAGCATTTCTCTTTCTTCCTCCCTCCCTCCCTCCTTCTCTCCTTGCCTCCCGCCCTCCGTCCCTCCCCCCCTTAATTTATTTCTTTCACTCCTGGCATTCAATGAAAACTTGGTCATAAACAAGTTTGGATATAAGTTTAAGGAACAAATGCCACAGAGTATAAGTTTCAGTGATAACACTTCAAAATATCAAAATGTTCAGGATTCCACAAAAGGCTACAAAACATGCAAAGAAGCAGGAAGTGATGGCCCAGGCAAAGGAGAAGATTAAAGCATTGGAAATCGTCAATGGGGAGGAACAGGCCTGGGACAGACTAGACAAAGACTTTAAAAAATTATCCTAAATAGTCTCAAAGAGATGAAAGAAAAACAGACAAAGAATTAAAGGAAATCAGGAAAATGATAGAAGAACACAAACAGAATAACAATAGAGAGATGAAAATTATGAAAAAGAACCAGACAGAGGTGAAGACCAAAGTAACAGAAATTAAAAATTCCCTAGAGGAGTTCAACAGCAGATTGGAGTGGGCTGAAGAAAGAATCAGTGAAGTTGATGATAAGACAATTGAGCTCATTTAGTCTGAGGAGCAGAAAGAAGAAAGAATCTCTCTCTCTCTATATATATATATATTTAGATTTTATTTAAGAGATTGGCTCATGCAATTGTGGGAGCTGGGAAGTCTGACTTCTGTAGGGCAGGCCAATAGGCTGGAAATTCCAGTAAAAATGATGTTGAAGTCCTGAGTCTCGATTTCTTAGGGAAGCTGGCAGCTGGATATTTAGAGAGGAGTGTAGTCTTGAGAAAGAATTTCCTATGACTCATGGAACCCTCAGTTCTTGCTGTTCAAACTTCCAAATGATTGGTTCAGGACCACTCACATTATAGAGAATAATCTCAGTTACTTAAGGTCACCTGATTGAGGCTGCTAATCCCATCTATGAAATATCTCCATAGCAACATGCAGGCCAGTGTTTGAAAAAACACCTAGACACCATATTCTAACCAAATTGACACATAATTTTAATCACCACAGTTCACCCCTTGTCTACTTGGCACCTATACACATCTTCTTAAAACATACTTAATCTCCAAATAAAGATAATAACAAAGTCATACTTCCACTTAACATGACACAACTATCCTGTGTACACCTGAAAACACACCGTCTGTTCCTTTCTCCAGAAGAGGATACAGCCCTTAGGTAATGTTCATTCTTCTTCTTGATATCCTGTGACTTAAACATTATGATGTAGTGTGGCTGTGCATGGTAGTTTGAGATTATTTATGAATTCCAGAAAAGAAAGAAAAATTATGTTTGTAAACTGGCCTGTTCCTCTGTGTGTGATACCCTTTGTTTGTATTAAATTCAAAGGTTTTATGTTTACGTGGTTAAATCAGTTTAGGGCTTTTGATTCAACCACATCAGTAGGGCATGTCTCTAGTTGTGTCCCTTTCCCCTTGATGGGCCTATATAAATGGACACTTAATCAAGAAGAGACTTGGATGAGGAGAGAATTGGTCATTCCAGTCCTGCCACATGACAGAAAGAAGGCTCAAACAGCTAAAGCCCCAGGAAGAGAGATGAGCCATTCACCTGATAGTTTGCAGCTGAAGAGACTAGAGCAGCTGAGCAGCTGAGAAAGCCTGGAAAGAGACAAACCTATGCCAGCCTACAGCTGAGATCAGAAGAAGCTGGGACCATGGAGTCTTTAGAGGAAGAAGGAAGGAAAGACCAAGCAGAGATCGCCTGCCATCTTGTTTCATCACGTGGCAGCTGACTTTGGTGAGAAAGTATCTCTTATGGTACATTGTGCTGGACTCTTTAGGGCCATGTAACTGTACACTTTTACCCCAAATAAATATCCTTTATAAAAGCTAATAGATTTCTGGTACTTTGCATCATACTCCTTTGGCTAATACACTGTGCATGCATAAATTTATAGCTTGATGAGTCATATAACACCCAGTTTATGATGGGCAACTCAGGTCTTATGGTAACTAGGTGGCCAATGTTTAAGCATTCAATCACTACAAAGGCCCAATTTCAGGCCAAAAGTTATATTTCAAAAGGAATGTAGTTATCCAAAGAAGATGCAGGGCTTTGCTCCAAAATCTTAAGAGTCTGCACTGTGATTCACCTACAGGGACCTGGCAAGGGCTACAAAGACCACCTCTATCTTCCATTGCATCTCTCTCTTCAAACCCCATCGGATATGCTGGATCATACAGCTCAACTGGCAGATCAACTCACATTGTATCCTGGACCTGTTGAAGAACCTTCTCTTTATTCTGGCCTCCACTCAAAACTATCAGCTGGAGTAGCATTTCCAAATGAGAAATATATTGCCTCCAAAATCCAAAGGGACCCCCCAAGGCATTTTGCCTCTTTTTTTGGTTGTAGAAGGTACCAGGCTTAGCATTTACCTTAGAAGGGATACCTTGACATGCCTCAAACCATGAGATACCTAGATGTTTTTCAGAGGTTGAGGCCCCTGAATTTTTGTTGGATTTATTTCCTACCCTCTGAAATGTAAATATTTTACCAATAATTCCATAGTAGTTGCTACTGGTTGTTCACTAGGTCCAATCAGAATAATGTCATCAATGTAATGGACCAGTATGATGCTTTAAGGAAGGGAAAATTGGTCAAGGTTCCTGCAGACTAGATTATGACAGCAGGCTGGAGAGTTGACATACTCCTGATGTAGGACAGTGAAGGCGTATAGCTGGACTTGCCAGCTAATAGCAAACTCTGGTGTTCTTTACTAACAGGTATTGAGAAAAAACACTGCCAGATCCATAACTTCATGCCAGCTACTAGGGATTTGTTAATTGCTCAAGCAATGATACCACATCTGGAACAACTGCTGCAATTGGAGCACCACTGGTTAAGTTTATAATAACTCACTGTCATTCTTCAAGATCAATCTGCTTTTTGTATAGGCCAAATAGGCAAGTTGGATGAGGAGAGATAAGAAACACTACCCCAGAAAACTTCAACTCCTTAATGGTGGCACTAATCTCTACATGTCCTTCAGGAATGCAGTATTACTTTTGGTTTATTATGTTTTCCAGGTAGGGCAGAGCTAGTATCTACCACTTGGCCTCTTACCATATTAGCCCTCACTCCACAGGAAAGGGGACCAATGAGGTGATTCCCCCAGTTGCTGAGTATGTGTAGTCCAATTATGCATTTTGAAACTGGTAAAACCATAGGATTGGTTCGGGGACCTACCGAACCCTCTGCGAGATGGACCTGAGTTAGAGCTCCATTGATCACCTGCCCTCCATAAGCCCCTACTCTGACCAGTGGATCACAGTGGCATTTTGGATCTCCTGGAAAGTGTCAGTGTAGAACTAATGCCCACTAATTTCCCCAACGTCTGATTATTGCTTTTTCCCAATGCACAGTCACCCTGCAAAAAGGCCACAGGTCACTTTGGGGAAAGCTGGGAGAAAACTTAACAGCATAAATTTCTGATAGTATAGCAGGATCCTTCTCATGGGGACCCAGCTCCCCTACAGTCAAGGGTTTCTGGGTTTGCAAACTGTCCAAAGTGGGAATTTGAAGCCCTCACCTCATCCTTTTCTTTCTCTACTAGATTCAGTTCATTTAGAAGCAACTAGCCAATTTCACTATAATTCTAAGCTTGACCCAAATATTCAAATGTATCAAAAACATGGTCACTCAGAATCTTGCACAAGATCTGATTAGAAGTATCCAATGGTGATATTTTGCACAGCTCTATTGCCACATCACATCATGAACTCTCAGTTCCTTTCTACCACTGGAAATAGAGTTACTAATGTTTTTATTTTTATTTTTATTTTCTCACTTCCTAACTTTAATTTTTTAACACTTTTTAAAAAAATTTTATTTTATTTATTTATTTTTCCCCACCCCTACCCCCTCGTTGTTTTGTGCTCACTGTCTGCTCTCTGTGTGTTCTTCTGTGTCTGCTTGTCTTCTCTTTAGGTGGCACCAGGAACCAATCCTGGGACCTTCCGGAGTGGGCGAGAGGCGCTCAATCTGTTGCACCGCCTCAGCTCCCTGGTGTGCCGCATCTCTTATTGCTTCTCTTCTGTGTCTTTTTTTTGTTGCATCATCTTGCTGCGTGAGCTTTCCTCATGGGCCAGCACTCCTGTGCAGGCCAGCACTCTGCATGGGCCAGCTCTCCACTCAGGGCAGCTCGTGGCACAGGCCAGCTTGCCTTTCACCAGGAGGCCCTGGGAATTGAACCCTGGACCTCCCATATGATAGACAGGAGCCCAGTCGCTTGAGCCACATCTGTTCCCCACTAATGCTTTTAGATCTAGTCAAATTAAAGAACCAGTTCCCCAAACCCCAGAGTTATGCTCAGGATTCTGTTCCTCTAGAATTGCTTCTGGTACCAAAATGTGTTTTAGTACGGGTTCTCCAGAGAAACAGAATCAATAGGATATAAATATACATATACAGGCATGCCTTGTTTTATTACACTTTGTTTCATTGCATTTTGTAAATACTGTGCTTTTGTTTTACAAGTTGAAAGTCTGTGGCAACCATGTGTTGAGCAAATCTATCAGTACCATTTTTTTCAACAACCTTGCTCACTTCATGTCTCTATGTCACATTCTGGTTATTCTCACTGTATTTCAAATCTTTTCATTATTATTCTATTTGTTATGCTGATCTGTGATCTTTTATTTTATTATTGTAATTGTTTTGGTGCCATGAACTGCACCCATATAAAATGGCTAACAATCCACAAATGTGTTCTCACTGCTCCACCAACCAGATGTGCCCTGATCTCTCTCCCTTTCCTTGGGCCTCGCTCTTACCAGAGACACAACAATATTGAATTTAGGCAAATTAATTACCCTACAATGTCTTCAAAGTGTTCAAGAGAAAGGAAGAGCCACAAGTCTCTCACTTTAAATCAAAAGCTAGAAATGACTAAGCTCAGTGAGGAAGGCATGTCCAAAACCAAGAGAAGCCAAAAGCTAGGCCTCTTGTACCAAAGAGCTAGCCACGTTGTGGACGCAAAGAAAAAGTTCTTGAAGGAAATTAAAAGTGCAACTCCAGTGAACACACGAATGATAAGAAAGTGATGCAGCCTTAATGCTGATATGGAGAAAGTTTTTTTTTTAAATACTTTTTTTTTTTAATGCTTTAGATTACATAAATGGTACATAAAAGCTGTAGGGGATTCCCATATGCCCTTCTCCCTACCCCTCCCACACCACATTAACAACACCCTTCATTAGTGTGGTATACTTGTTACAATTGGTGAACACATATTGGAGCATTGCCACTAAGTGTGGATTATAGTTTACATTGTAGTTCACACTCTGCCCACCACAATTTTGTAAGTTATGACAAAATATATAATAGCCTGTATCCATCATTGCAATGTCATTCAGGACAATGGGGGCATTTTCGGGACACTGGAGAAAGTTTCAGTGGTCTGGATAGAGCAAGTCAGCCACAATAATCCCTTCAGCTGAATCCTAGTTCAGAGCAAAGCCCTAACTCTCTTTAATTCTTTCAAGGCTGAGAGAGGTGAGGAAGCTGCAAAAGTAAAGTTGAAAGCTAGCAGAGGTTGGCTCGTGAGGTTTAAGGAAAGAAGCCATCTCCACAACATAAAAGTACAGGGTAAAGCAGAAGTGCTGATGTAGAAGCTGCAGCAAGTTATCCAAAAGATCTAGCTAAGATCATTGATGAAGTTGACTACACTAAACAACAGATTTTCAGTGTAGGTGAAAAAGCCTTATATTGGAAGAAGATGCCATCTAGGACTTTCATGCAGGAGAGCAGCAGTCAATGCCTTGCTTCAAGGTCTCTTTTTAGGGGCTAATGTAGCTGGTGACTTTCAGTTGAAGCCAATGTTCATTACCATTCAGAAAACCCTAGGGCCCTTAAGAGTCATGCTAAATCAACTCTGCCTGTGATCTGTAAATGAAACAACAAAGCCTGGATGACAGCACATCTGTTTATAACATGGTTTACTGAATGTTTTAAGTCTATTGTTGAGACCTACTGATAGGAACAAAAGATTTGTTTCAAAATATTACTGCTCTTTGACATTGCACCCGGTCACCTAAGAGCTCTAATGGATATGTACAATAAGATAAATGTTGTTTCGTGCCTGCTAACACAATGTCCATCCTGCAGCCCATGGATCAATGAGCCATTTTGACTCTCAGGTCTTATAATTTAAGAAATACATTTTGTAAGGCTGCCATAAACATTGATTCCTCTGATGGATCTGGGCAAAGTCAATTGAAAATCTTCTGGAAAGGATTCACCATCCTAGATGCCCTTAAGAACATTTACAATTCAGAGGAGGAAGTAAAAATATCAACATTAATGGGGGTTTGGAAGAAGTTGACCAATCCTCATGGATGACTTTGAGGGGCTCAAGACTTCAGTAGAGGAAGTAACTATAGATTTGGTAGAAATAGCAAGAGAAATAGAATTAGAAGTGAAGCTTGAAGATGTGACTGAACACCTGCAATCTCATGGTAAAACTTTCATGCATGAGGTGTTGCTTCTTATGGATGAGCAAATAAAGTGGATTTTTTTAAAAAAATTCATTACTTTTTATTATACACCAACTAGTTTATATTTTAGTTCTTCACAAGGAAAATGCTAAGAAAATTATAACCACATGCCATGTGATTTGAAAATCATAATTCCAGATTTCTTTACATATAAGATGGAATGGTCCAGCAGCTACGTCCACTGTCACAGACTTTAGTTTCATTCAATGATATGGCACATTCTGTAAAGTTAAATAGACACACACAAAAATTTCTCAAATACAGTGAAAGTGTACACACAATGAAAGTAATTTACAATGACAAGGAGTGTAATTTATCTTGGCCTTTACTCAAGAGTGGGCATGGTATGTACTGACACTGACGAGCTATGCAAGTATGCAAAGGACTTAAAATTGATCAGTCTTACTACAAAAGTTGAACTGAGTTAAAAGGAAATGCTGTGGCTGCCCCCTAATACTATCCACCTCTGGGATCGAGTTCATAACCTTACTTCACCATATAGAAACTAAAATTGGCAAGGATCTCCAAAAGTAAGTCACCATTTGGGTAAATGAAACAAAATGCTTCGCTGATCCCAATTCTTGGCTATGCCTCCAAGGACTAGAAGCATTTTGTAGACAAAGGAGTGTTTCACAAAATTAAAATGTCATTCAAGTGAAGGTCAGGACATTTTCCACAGACACTTAAAATTTCAAACTTTCAAATGGCCCCGACAGCTGAATCATTTTAAATTATAGTAGTGAGGGTTCTGGAGATCCTTTAGCAGCAAACGCAGATTTAAAGGCCCAGGGTCTCTTTGGGTTGATTTGCATGCTGGCCTGTTCTTCTACTTGTAGAGCTGCATGGAAAGATTTCACTTTATCCCACAGCTCGGTTAAAATGTCTGTGGTTTCTCAAGAAAGTGGTTTCTTGAGATGGAATCTACTCCTGGTGAAGAAACCATGAACATTGTTGAAATGATATCAAAGGATTTAGAAAATTACATATTGATAAAGCAGCAACAGTATTTGAGATGATTGACTTCAATTTTGAAAGAAGTTCTACAGTGGGTAAAATGCTATCAAACAGCATTGTCTGCTACAGTGAAATCTTTTGTGACAGAAGAGCCTATCAATGTGGCCAACTTCCTTGTTGTCTTATTTTAAGAAATTGTCACAGCCACCCCAGTCTCCAGTAACCACTCCCCTAATCAGTCAGCAGCCATCAGCATCAAGGCAAGACCCTCCACCAGCAAAAAGACTGCAACTCACTGAAGGCTTAGAAGATGGTGAGCATATTTTTAGCAATAAAATATTTTAAATTAACTTATGTATATTGCTCCTGCACACTTGATAGACTATAGTGTAAACATAACTTTTATATGCACTGGAAACCGAAAAATTTGTGATTCACATTTGTTTTTGCAGTGGCTGGAACCAAATCCGCAATATCTCTGAGGTAAGGCTATATGTATATTAAGAGATTTATTTTAAGGAATTGGCTTATGTGATTATAGGGGCTGGTGAAGTCTGAATTCTGAAAGTTGGTTCCACAGGCTATATAAATACTAGTAATAGTTTTGTCGAAGTCTTGACTCTTAATTTCTTAGGGGAAGCTGGCAGGCTGGAGATTCAGCCAGGAGCAGGGGGTGTAGTCTTGCAGGAGAATGTCTTCTGAAACTTGGGACCCTCAGTTCTTTGCTTTTAAGGCCTCCAACTGATGGGATGAGGCTCACCCACATTATGAGGGATGATCCCTTTTACCTAACTTTTTATAGATGTTATCCTATGTACAAAATACCTCTCCAGCAAAATGTAGGCCAGTATGACCAAGCAACTGGACATCATTATCTAGTCAAGTTGATGCTTAAAATTAATCATCACAGAATATTATGGGACTTTCTTGGAATAATGTTCTTGAGTAGGTAAAAGTGAGAAATCCTAATTAAAAAGTGTTGGCTTGGTCTTAGAAGTATAGCAGAGTAGGCAAACTGTATAGGACCAGTAAAGTAAGTTCATAGACCATTTTAAATTTCTTTTCTGTTAGTTACATCAGGATGTGCTCCAGCCAATGAGAAAATTAACCATTCAAAGGAAGATATGGGATCTGGGAAATACTAGATTTAGACTAGAAGAATGAATAACTGAGAGAGGCACTGAAGAAAACAAAGAGGTTGTCATCTTGAGGCAGGATTTGTTATGAATCTTGAACCCTCCGTTCTTTTCTCTTCAGGCCTCCAACTGATTGAATGAGCCCTACTCACATTATGAAAGATAATCCTTTAAGTAAAGTGAACTGACTGTACACGATTCAACAGAACAAATGTTCTAGGGATTCCACAGAATTTATGTTATGATTGAAAATTTGGAAAAACTTGATAATATAATAAAAGCAAATAGTGAGAAGACCAAAAAAGCAATTAGAAACTCCAAGAAAAACAGCAACTAATGTCCCCCAAAAAGTTTGGATATAATGCAAAGCAAATTAATGAGGCATGCTTTTTAAAGATCTATCTATCTATCTATCTATCTATCTATCTATCTATCTATCTATCTATCTATATTTAATTACAGAAGAGATAAACTTACAAAACAATCTTGCAAATGTGTAGAATTCCCATACAACTGCCCTTCAGCAACACATCACACCGTTGTGGAATATTTGTTGCAGATTATGAGATAATATCATCAGACTATTACCACTAATTATGGTCCATAGCGTACATTTGGCATATTTTTTCCATACCCCCCTATTATTCACACAGTACATATTTGGCATTGATGCAAGAATATTATAGTATTGCTGTTAACTATAGTCCATAGGTTACATTAATTGTATTTTTCCCATGCTTCTCAACATTCCCACCACCCTGCAATAGTGACGTACATTGTTCTAGTTCACGGAAGTACATTCTTGCATTTGTACTGTTAACCACAATTCTTATCCACCTGTGGGTTCACTGTATTATTCAGTCCCTAGATTATTCTCTAGCTTTCTTTCAGTTGACATTGACTTCCCTAGACTATCCTTTTCAGCCACATTCCCATTTATAAACCAGGTACTACTCACTATATTGTGTTACCATCAAGTCTATCCATTTCCACACATTTACAGTGAAATTAATTAAAACTTCTACATATATTAAGCATCAGTACTCTCTCACAGTCCTCCTCGTATCTCCTAATAACTTATACTCTAGTTTTTAACTCCATGCGTTTATTCTTTGTATTTAGTTCATATTAGTGAAATCATGAAATATTTGTTCTTTTGTATCTGGCTAATTTCACTTAGCATGATGTCTTCAAGATTCATCCATGTTGTCATATGTGTCCCAATTTCAGTTCTTACTGCAGCATAGTATTCCATCATATATATATACCACATTTTGTTTATCCATTCATTGGTTGATGAACAATTGGGTTGTTTCCATCTTTTGGCAATTGTGAATAACACTGCTTTGAATATTGGTATGCGGATGTCTATTCTTGTCACAGTTTTCAGTCCTCTGGATATATTTCTAGTAGATGAATTACTGAATCATATGGCAGTTCTATATTTAACTTCCTGAGGAACCGTCCAACTGTCTTCCACAGAGGCTGCACCATTTTACAATCCTACTAACAGTGAAGGAGTGTTCCTATTTCTCTACATCCTCTCCAGCACTTACTGTTTTCTGTTTTTTTAATAATGGCCATTCTATGTGGTGTGAGATGCTATCTCATTGTCATTTTGATTTGCATTTCCCTACTAGCTAGTGATATTGAACATTTTTTTCATGTGCTTTTTGGTCATTTGTATTTCCTCTTTGGAGAAATTCTATTTTAAGTCTTTTGCCCATTTTTTTATTTGGATTGCTTGCTCTTTTATTGTTGAGTTGTATGATCTCATTATATAGAATGGAAATCAAACCCTAATCAGATATGCGGTTTCCAAATATTTTCTCTCATTGAGTGGGCTGCCTTTTCACCTTCTTGATGAAGTCCTTTGAATCACAAAAGTGTTTAAGTTTGAGGAGGTCCCATGTATCCACATTTTCTTTCATTGCTCATGCTTTCAGTGTAGGGTTTAAGATTGTACCACATACCACCAGGTCTTGAAGATGTTTTCCTACATTTTCTTCTAGGAGCTTTATGGTTCTAGCTTTTATATTTAGGTCTTTGATCCATTTTGAGTTAATTTTCATAGAAGGTGTGAGATAGGGAGCCCCTTTCTTTCTTTTGGCTATGGATATCCAGCTCTGCCAGCACTTTTGTTCTTACCCAGCTGGGTGGGTTTGACAGGTTTGTAAAAAATCACTTGACCATAGATTGATGGTCTGTTTCTGAACCATAAATTCAGTTCTATTGGTCTATGTGTCTATCTTTATGCCAGTACCATGCTGTTTTACCACTGTAGCTAGGTAACGTGATTTAAAGTCCGGAAGTCAACGTCCTCCAACTTTGCTTATCCTTTTCAAGATGTTTCTGGCCATTCGGGTCCCCTTACCCTTCCACATAAATTTGATAATTGTGTTTTCCATTGTTTAAAAAAATGTTGTTGGAATTTTTATCGGGATTGCATTGAATCTGTATATCAGTTTGGGTAGAACTGACATCTTAATGATATTTAGTCTTCCAATCTATAAGCATGGAAATTTCTTCTAATATTTAGGTCTTTTAAAATTTCTTTTAGCAAAGCATTGTAGTTTTCTGAATACAATTGCTTTACATCCTTGGTTAATGAGGCATGTTTGTAAGCAAGCAGTGGAATATAAAAATTATGGACAGTAATTTGGGATATGGAGCCCATAGAGAAGGAAATGCAGTCCCAACATGTCACCTGGACAGAGAGTGTACAA
>JAQZBX010011919.1:0-41984 GCA_029593785.1 Cabassous unicinctus
ATTTTACAAATATTGGTATGTATTTTGAAAAATTTGATTTTTACCCACAATAAATAAAAAAAAAGAAATAAATTTCATAAGTTCAAGCTTTAAAAAAAAAAAGCCAGCATCAGGAAGTGGATGTTGGGAGTCCCTGTGTTTGGTTACTGGAGGCTCCTGGTGAGGGCAAGTTGGCCTACACCTGTGGAGAGCTGACTGCCCATGCCCATGGAAAGCTGGTGCAGCAAGAGGATGTAACAAAGGGAGACAAGCAGACATCGAGGAAATGTGCAGTGAATGGACACAGAGAGCAAACAGCTAGCACAAGCAGCAAGGTTAGGGGGTGGGAATAAATAAATAAATAAATAAATACTTTTTTAAAAAGCAGCATTGACTTATTTCACAATTGGTGACCTCGGGGTTTAAACCACATGAGAAACTGGTGGAGTTTTTTTTATATCAATGCCAACTGAATAGGCTCTGCTTACTCCTTGAAAAATCATCAAGAGCAAGTATCTCCACATAGCATTGAAATCAGTTTTTTATAGTCACAAATGTACTTTCAAATAATATAAGTAAAAGTTGAAGAAAGAATAATTTACAAACTAATTTATGACTAGATTATTTGGTGAATCTATATTGCTGGGATTCCAATATATCATCTCTAATAATAAAAATTTTTTAGCAGTAATGATGAATGAGAAACAGAAAGGTACATGAGTTCTTTGTCCTAAATTTCAACAAAATTAGAACTTTACCCCTCACAACACTCAGTCATTATTTTTTTAAAAAATTATTCCACCTTTTAATTTTAGAAAATACTGTTGTATGTGTTTTGAAGTTTTGTTAAGAATTTTTTCTTTATTTTTCTGAAAAACTGGGTCTGTGGTTATTTTATACTCTCCTTCATATCTCTGGGATATAGAGGTCTACTTTTTCCAATACTACTATGTTGAACAGTAGTATTTCTATATTTATATTTACAGATATGAATTTGCATATCCTTTTAGTATTTGCCCACTATAGATATCACATAGATGGCTTAACTTTTAAAAGACTCAATTACTTTGAAAAATTATTGAATACATGTATAGAGTAATTTTAAAATCCTTGGATATTATCTCAAACTTAGGTTTATCATGAAATCTGTATTAACTTTTTTCCATTAATATGGTTCACATTTTCTTATTTTTGTTATGTTTGGTAATTTAAATTTATAATTAATGTACTGTAAAAATGATATATTGGAAGGGGTCCAGATTATTTTTTTCTTTCAATAAGGGGTGCTGACATTTACTATGGCTGGCAATAAATTACTGACAATGCCTTTTAAAACATTCAGGCTTCACATTACTTTTTGTTAAGGGGATCTCTTTGGTGTCATTTCAGGCTTAAGGCATTCTATTTACTAAAAGGAGAGGGTCTCTACAGTTTTAATGTGTGTGTGTGTTGGTCTTAACATCATGCTTGCGTTTAATCAAATATATTTGCTACACTGGCTGGACCATAAATCCAGTCCTTCATGAACTCTGGTATTTATGTTCTGCTCTCAGCACTGTAGTGTTTCCCTTCCTAAGTTTGGTGATAATCCATCTGCACATATACAGCACAGCTTTGAGCTCAGTACCACAGGGAATCCTAATACTGATCTTCAGGGCACATCATTTTCATACTCCAACTTTATTGTTACTCATTCTTCAACTGGAGGAAACTTCAATGTCTGCCTCTTCTGTTCTCCAAGAACTTTATACTCTGCTGGTACTCAGCATGCCCTTCATCAGCAAGCAGTACAAAAGGGCAGGGTAATCTTGATTCTTTTCTCATATATTTCCATTATATCATGGATAATTGGCCAGTTATGCCTCTTGTCCAATGCCTGAAAACAGTTTTAAATGCATTTTTTTCAAGTTTAGAGTTGTTTATCATGAAGGGGGATTCTTGTACCACTCAGTGTCGTGGCAGAAGCCAAAATCTGACTAATATTTTTATATCTCTTCTGATTTAATTGATATATTTTGATCCTATAAGTCATTATATTTTCCCCTATGTTACTTATCTGTTTCTTTTATTTTCTGCTGGATTATTACTGTTTTTCCTTTTTTGGTTGTTTTTTGTAAAACAGTGACTCTTTATCCTTCTTTCGATTTTGATGTTTTGTTAGGAAATTTTCAGCTTCTACTATCATAGTGGGGGACTTTAATACACCATTAGACAGAACATCGTGAGAAAGGGTTAACAAAGAAACAGAGACTTTGAATAATATTTTAGAGGAACTTGACCAAATAGACAGATACAGACACAACACTCAAATACAGCAGGCTACACCTTCTTCTCAAGTACACATGGATCATTGTCTAGACCCCATGCTAGGTGACAGAACAAGTCTCAACTAATTAAGAAAGATTGAATTTATACAAAGTAATTTCTCTGACCACAATGGAATGTAGCTGGAAATTAATAAGGGGGAGAGAACCAGAATAGATGCAAATATATGGAAGTTAAACAGCACACTGTTAGATAATCAGTTGGTCAAGGAGTAAATTACTTGCATGAAATGGACAAATTTCTAGAAACACACAAGCCACCTATATTGATGAAAGAAGAAACTGAATGCAACAGTCCAACCACAAGTAGTGAGATTGAATTAGTCATCAAAATCCTCCCAAACAAAAAAGCCCAGGACCAGATGGCTTCACAGGTGAATTCTGCCTATCATTCTGGAAAGAACTGACACAAGACTTGCTTAAATTCTTACAAAAAACACAAGTGAAAGAAACATTGCCTAACTCATTCTATGCCAACAATATCACCCCAATACAAAAGCCACATAAAGATACCACAGGAAAAGAAAACTGTAAGCCAATCCCTCTAAAGAACTTAGATGCTAAAATCCTCAGCAAAATATTTGCTAATAGCATTCAACAACACATCAAATGAATTATACACTATGATCAAGTGGGTTGTATCCCAGGTATGCAAGGGTGGTTCAGCATAAGAAAACCAAACGTTGTAATACACCACATTAACAGATCAAAAGAAAAAAAATCACATGATCATCTTTATTGATTCAGAAAAAGCATTTGACAAGATACAGCATCCTTTCTTGATAAAAACACTTTGAAAGTTAGGAATAGAAGGAAACTTCCTCAACATGATAAAGAGTATAAATGAAAACCCCATAGGTAACACCATACTCAATGGTGAAATGCTAAAGGCTTTCCCTCTAATATCTGGAACAAGACAAAGATACTCATTATCACTGCTGTTATTTAACATTGTATTAGAAGTACTTGGACAAGCACTTAGGCAAAATCAAACAAACAAACAAACAAAAAAAAAACAAATCCAAATTGCAACAGAAGTAAAACTTTCACTATTTATAGAAGACATGATAATATACATAGAAAGCCCTGAAAATCTACAAAAAAGCTTCTACAGCTGATAAACAAGTTCAGTATATTGGTAGGATATAAGATTAACACAAAAATCAGTAGCATTTCTTTACATTAATAATGAGCAATCTGAGGAGAAAATCAAGAAAAAATTTCATTTAGAATAGCAGGTAAAAAATCAAATATCTAGAAATAAACTTAACTAAGAATGTGAAGGACTTGTATACAGAAAACTAAACATCATTGTTAAAGGAAATCAAATAAGATTTAAATAAATGGGAGAATATTACATGTTTATGGATTGGAAGACTATCATTAAGATGTCTACCCTATCCACATTGATTTACAGATTTAACACAAATCCTGTAAAGACTCCTACAGCATTTTTACTGAATGGGAAAAGCCAATTATAACATTTATTTGTAAAAGCAAGGGGTCCCAAGCAGCCAAAACCATATGGAAAAAGAAAAACAAAGTTGGAAGAAACAAGTTACCTCACTTTAAAGCATACTATAAAAGCTACAGTGGTCAAAACTGCAAGGAAAGACATACTAATCAGTGGAACTGCATTGAGAGTTCTGATATAGAGCCACACATATAAGACTAAATATTTGACAAGGTCACCAAGCTCACTCTACTGAAACAAAATAAACTCTTCTACAAGTGGTACTGGGAGAAGGGAATAGCCATATGCAAAAGAATGAGAAAGGATCATCATCTCATGCACTATACAAAGTGAATAATAACTATTTCTTATACATTACTTTCTGAAAACCTATTTGCTACTAAAAAGTGCCCTCTCTCTAAACCAAACTCAGCATGACTTAAATCTTATGTCTGTTCATGTGCTGGTTGAGCCCTGAATCTCAGAAGAGTTGTGGCCAACACCTACTCTCCAGTTCATAGGACTCACCCAGGACAACTAACAAATTATGATTATGGATAATCCCCATTCCCCAAAAACAGAGCATATCTACAACTGCAAGCAAAACAGTTCTTTCTATCTGCCCCACAATATCTGAGCCCCCTCTCAATCTGAGGCAGAGTGGGCATCACCATCCCAAAATTCTCAAGTTTGAGCAATGAACAAACGTAAGGGGGGAATGCAACCACGGGCAAAGTAAACTTACTAATATTGTAGTATGGGAGAATATGTAATACTAATATAAAGATAGTGGTCACCAGAGGTTCTGAGGGGAGGGGGAAAGAATAATATGTGGAACAAAGGGCAATTTTAGGCCATTGGAATTAAGTGTAAACCACAATGTAAACTATTGACATTGGTTAGTAGTAATGCTTCAATATTTATTCATCAATTGTAACAAATGTACTGCAACATTGTAAGATACTATTAACAGGGGAAAATATGGGATGTGGAGGGGTTGTGGAATATGGGAATCCCTTATACTTTCATGTAACTTTTCTGTAATCTAAAACCTCTTTAAAAATAAAGTTTATTATATTAAATAAAGTAAAAGTGTGTTCATGGAATGGAAAAAATTAGACATTTGATCAAAGACTTGAAGGGAGGAAGAGTTAGCCACATAGGTACATGGAAAGAGAGTAATATAACAGGGGGAACACACTTGCAAAGGCCCTGTGAAGGGGGTGGGAAACACAGTATTAGAAACAGCAGAAGACCTATCTAACAAGAATGTCATTCTATTGTGCAGGGTGGAAGGTATAAATCAACAAAATTCATGTATTTTGATGATGATGAGTGGTATGGAGCAAATCTAAATGGAGGGGCTATATGGACATGTTTGGGCTTCCTCTTAAAATAAAGGCTTCAGGTTAGCTTTAGGGGCAAGGTCACATTTGAACAACCTTGAAAGACTTGAATAGAAAAACCTGGAGGAGATGAGGTTCAGGCAAACGGAATTGTAAAAACAAATTTCTTCAGAATTAAGTATTTTATATCCTTGCATGTTAATCTTTTTCATCACTTTATTTCATTAAAAGTTGTGTAAAAATGCAATATCTTGGATTATCTATTTTAATTCACACTGATAATTCTTTTGTTTTTTTTAGAAGGATTTATTCTGCATAATAAAAATAAAATTAGTAATTTCTATAATATCTGAAATTTCATTATATTACTCTTTCTAATTTCCTTTTTGATATATTTTCTTTCCTGTGCTCTCTTTTTTTATTTGTTTTCTTTAACCATTTAGAGATAGTTGCTCTACTGCTCTCCCACTCCCTCTCTATATTTTGAAGGGCAAATACCCTACCTAACCTACCCTATACCATGTTCTACAAATATTTACAAAATTCTTGACTTCATTTTTGAATGAACCTCCAATCTTCATGTGTGGATGTAAGAATCAGTTTCAATCTACATGGTACAAAGAGTCAATTTCTTCTCATTGAGTACTTCACTAGAGTTTTTCAAGAATGCCTGAAATACTTCTTACATAATATGAGTTAAGAAAAATAATTTTTATGCTGATATAAAGGTATCTTAAAATAAGCTCAAAGAAAACAAGTGATTAACAGAAACGTTGCCAGAAAACACAAGACTTAAGAGAATGAATAATATAGGTACATTACTGTGAAACTTGAAATATATATATATATATATAGTATATTTAAATTGAGTGTTTTTATCAGAATATTTAAAAGGACACAATATCTGTCAAATTTCAAACTGAGGGTTAGTTAATCAATCGGTATGGGAGAGAATAAGAGCATTGGACAAGTCAGGCAGAGGGGAAGAGTGAAAAAGATGCAAAAAATGCATCTTCAAAATTAACCAATTTTAGAATGTTCAGTATTATGGGGGAGATTTAGGGAAGGTCTGGAAAGTGAAGTTAAAGAAAGATTGGGAGGTTGCAGTGTCAAATATGAAGAGCACACTGAGAAGAGTTAATATGGGTATTTAAACATCATTTTATGCAAAGTATTTTACTGCTTATTATGCTTAATTGCCAAGTAAAATGCATCATGAATTTGCTCCTACAGATTGAATAACTGAAAAATATTAATAAATTTTAAAGAAAAATTAGTCCATGCTTTAAAAATATTAAATAAGTGTGCAAGCTACTTAAAATTTTTATATAAAAATGCATATTCAGAGCAATTGAAGGAAAATAGTACATAAAATTAGGACCAGGATAAATATAAATAAGGAGTGAGTGTCATGATATTTCTCAAAAGTATTAAAAATCAAGCATGATATTTAGAATACATCAATGAAAACACTCAGTAAAAATGGAAATGAATAAAATAATCAGTTTAATAATTCTAAGTGATGAGAAGGAAAAATCTTCAGGGCAACCAAACTTAATTAGATTCCATGGTTGGAATGAAAGATCTTATATAAGCTAAATAAAGAGTGAGCGTATACGGATGAAGGATGGTGGTGTGGGATGTTGTTGGAGGTGTGGGAGGTGGGGAACATGGGAATCCCTGTAATTTCTGAGTAATATTTAGGTAATCTTAGCACCTTTAAAAAGACATTTATATATATATATATATAAAATAACATTTATGTTAACAAATGCACATATATGCATATGTATTTATATATCATTTTACAAATATTTGTATGTATTGTGAAAATTTTGATTTTTACCCACAATTAAAAAAAGTGAGTGTATAGATAGTAGCCCCAATATATGTCTACAAGAAGGCATTATTAATGTTTAGCTTTTTCCTTCTTCATAACATTCACTATTATATATTATTATATCAAAAAGTGATGTGTGCAGTAGTCAGATCTTATAAAGCAGATAAGAGAAGAAAATAAAACCTAAAAGCAAATGTATAATATGTATACATGTACATACATACACAAAGATCTCATCACATGAGCTGTCTTCAGTCATTCCCAAGACCAAAGACTGAGATTTCCAATGAGATGAATGGTCTTTTCATGCCTGCTAACACAACAGCCTTTATTTATTTATTTATTTTATTGTGGGTAAAAATCAAAATTTTCACAATACATACCAATATTTGTAAAATAAGCAGTGGGTTATATAAAAAAGAATTGCAAGACTTTGACCCAATTTAAGAAGAAGTATCCAACGAAACCCAAAGAAAACAGTCAGGACAAAACCAAGGACAACAAAAGAAGCTTTTTGCATTGAAACTTGCAGCTTCAGGAAACAATAAACTCAGCCAAATTCTGAACCAGATAAACTGAAGATTTCACACTAAATTTGATTTACTTCAGTTTCTCCTAGCAGATACAGCATGCCTGGCTTTCAACAATAAATCATAAAACAAACTAAAAGGCAAACCACATTCTAAAGATCAGGGTAAGTGTCAGAGCTTGATGCAGATATGATAGAGATTTTGAAATTATCAGACAAAGAATTTAAAGGAACAATTATTGTTATGCTAGGGACTAATGGAAAATGAAAGCAACCACCTAATTTGAAGCACGCTGATTGATTGCTACAAACATTACCTTTACATTTTATTTTTTTCATGTTGTTTTCCAATAAGTTTGGAGTTCCAATTCTTATGCAGAACTCTACATAAATCAGGTCTTGATGTGCCATTTCTAGTTGTCTATGCAATAGGCAAGAACTCAAGGGTTTAGAACCAGGGATTTCATAGCATATTTGAACTTAATATTTTATATTCTATATCCAAAAATAGTCTGCAAATTATCTGAGAATTCTGCTTACTTGTGGAATAGTAGTCAGACGTAGTTTATGTTATGAATATGTCCATTTAGCTATTTATACATTGTTTATATCCACTTAGCTATTAAAAGCCACAGGAGATGCCCCAAGGGGCAAATGTTCCAATTACCTTCTGGTTCAAAACAATAAGAGGATTTTATCAATATAAAAATTATATGGTTTTAAAAATGATAAACTACATGTTGACATTAGTTCAATGAATAAAATTCCTTTCTTGGTCACTTAAAATATCTTAGAAAATACATACAGGCATGTTTTAACATTATGTAAGAAATCTAATGATATGAGATATAAACATATATGATAAGCTCTGGCATGGGTTAGCCCTTAATTTCTCTGAAGCCCAAATTCTCATCATAGCAGTGTCACCCATACTTTATTGCACCAAATTAATAAATATGATAAACTGTAACAATGTTACACCACAGTATATCTCATTCAGAATCTAACAGATGCATTTAAAGTTATCCAAATTCATTATCCTTCTACTTTAAATTATGAAGTGCTATGTTTGGAGTGTTTAAGCTATACTTTTTAAGGTAACTCAAATAATATTGTTCCAAATGGTAGCAAAACTGCAAAATGATATAGGCATGTGGAGATTAGGACATCAAAATTATAAAGCATTGGAGTGTTGGAATCTTGTGAATTTAAAATACTAATGTATAGTTACACAGGTGAATTAGTACACACACAAGCACACACACTCACAGGCCCAAACAGAGACATTTAAAATTGATAGACAAGATAGAGTCTACAGACTTTTTCCTTTTCTAATTCTCTAGATGCTCCTCGTAGGTTATTTCTCCATAACACTTTTAAGGACCTATCTGTAGGCATGAAAGACAACAAATAAAAATATTGTGGACTGGAAATATCATCATGAGAAGCAAAACCAAAAAAACAGTACAATAAGAAAATGTCTTTGTGGTATTGGAGATCTTACATATTTCAGAGAGAGTGTGAAGTGAACCTCTATGATAAGGTGACATTGGAACCAAAATCTGAAACAATGGATGAAACATGACACTCTCCCACACAGTTCTGCATGTTATATGATGATATAAAATGGCCTTTACCTGTCATTGCAATGTCACTCAGGACAATTCCCAAGTTACAAAAAAGCCCATGCATTAAAACTGCTTTTCCCTCTGCCTGCTCCCAGAGCCTCCAGTGGCCACTGGCTCCACATCAATGCCTCAATTTCTTCCATTGCTTGATTCACAATATGTCTATAGTAGAATACAAGTAAGTCCACTCTAGGCCATAGCTCTTGCCCCCATCCTGAGAAGTGTGGGATGGTGATGTCCACTCCACCTCCAATTGAGAGGGGGCTTATATCCCATGGGGAAGATGGATATGATTATCCTGCCTGCAGCTGCAGACTCTCTCCATTCCCTGGGATGGCCATTGTCCATCATCATCTCCCTGCCAGTTGTCCTGGATGAGTCCAATGAGCTGTAGAGTAAGAGTAGGAGTTGTTCCACTGAGGTTCTGGGTCCAGCTGGCACATGGACAGCCCAGCTGGTGAAACACTGAAACTTCCCTCCATGGGCCAACAGTGTTGCAGCATGCTGACTGTGTAAAGAACATACCAAATGGAGCAATAATGATCAGAATAATGTGAGTAGAACTTAAACAAACACAATTAGCATTATGGCCTGCTCCCATGGAGAGACAACATGTATGGTATGCAAACCTAGAGCTTAGATCTATTAACTGGAGCTCAAAGGGAAACTTGTGCATTAATTAGTGCATTAATTAGTATAACTACTGTACCTATATGCCTGATGAATATAATAATATCTCTTCTATTTTAGATTATATACAGAAGGATATTGAACATGTTAAAAGTCTGGGTTAACTTAATTCATTTTCTAAGAGGTTAATGAATGTGCCTATAAGATAAAAGTATCGCTCTCTTAAGTACTGTCATTATTTTGCTTTCCAAATGCTAGTCTCATGGTTGCCTATTGTTGTGCTGAAAATAAAATAAACAGACTTTTTAAAAAAAGAAGTAATATGTATAAAATAGAAAAATAAAACCATTTTTGTTTCCTTGGGGAAAAAAAAAGAAATCATTTCAGGAGCGGATGTGGCTCAAGCAATTGGGCACCCACCTCCCACATGGGAGGTACCAGGTTCAGTTCCTGGTGCCTCCTAAAGAAGATGAGCAGATGTCATAAAGAACACATGCCTCAACCAGCAGATGCCACAATGAGCAGATGCCACAACCAAACACATTTCAGATACCACAAAATGCAGCCACAGTAATCAGCAGATACCACAACCAGCAGATGTGACAACAGTAGGTGTTGCAAAGAACAGATGCTGTAATGAGAAGATGCCACAACTGCTGCAGTGAGAAGTCACCACAACCAGCAGATGCTGCAACTGCTGCAATGAGCAGATGCTGCAACCAGCAGATGCTGCAAACAGCAGATGACACAACCAGCAGACAACACAGCAAGCAGGGAGCAGAAGTGGCTCAAGTGGTTGTACACTCACCTCCCACATGGAGGTTGCATGTTCAGTTCCCAGTGCCTCCTAAAGAAGAAGAGCAGACCAACAAGCAGATGAGGAAGCCATCTCGGGAGGTGGGGAAGTGAATAAATAAATAAATTAATTAATTAATTAAAAATATTTAAAAAAAGAATTCCTTTCAGTGACCCACTTTAAAAGATGAACAGATAATAAAGATTAATGGATATTTGAGTAAACACTGTATTTGGGAGAGAGAAAAGAAATAAATACTAAAATGAAAATTGAATGAAACTGAGACAAACTAGGCAGAAGAAAATTGATAAGGGAAGAAACACTGGAAGGAAAGCTTCAAATAAGGGAAGGAGTTCTGGGGGATATATGTCTCAAAGTATTACAGAAACATATGAGGTCTAAAGTGCAGAGAAGCACTTAGGAAGGTAGGACTTGTTTATAGCTGTGGGAATCAAAGAATGCAGTGCAGAAAGTGCTCATGAATCAAGCATGAGGCTGAGGGTTAAAGTAGAACAAAATAAGAAAATATTTTAAGGCCATCATAAGAATACAAGAGTGATTCCTGAACATGAACCTGAATAAATTACTTTGACCGATCCCTAAGCTACATCTGTACCTCTTTCTAATAGTCACAATGTCTATCACATTTAACATGGGAGAATAGAACAATTACAATTAAGTCCATATAATGGTGTTTAATGTGCAAAATGATGAAAAGAAGAAATAATATTCCTAAAGTTACAAACATTAAAGCATAAAATAAAACCTTATGGCAGGCAAATGAATACATTTATTTCTTTTATTAAAATAGTATGAAATAACATAAGAATCAGAGAGCTTCATGAAATTATATTTATCTGATATGAGATGGATACATCTCAAGGACATGAAAACATGATTCAATGAACTCAGAAATTAAATTTTTAAAAGAAGAAGTAAAAAAAATTCAGTAAATTACACCATATCAAGCACTGTTAAGGAACAAAAAATTGCAAAGTACTGATAGGAAAAAAAATCAATTTGAAATAAGAAAGAATAATTTGTGAAAAACTGACAGACTTCAAAGGTGCTAGCCTATAATTGTCAAAATGTGAAAAACTTAACTCTTACAAATATGAAATGAAAACATGGAGAAAATTCATTGATTATTTTGTTCATAAAAGAATCAGTAAGTTGATAACACTAATTCAAAGAACACATAAGTAACAGGGTTTATGGAATATCAATAGAAAAGGAAAAACAAAATAAGCATTTCTCTACATTTAATTTTTTATTGTGCCCCAAAAGAACTGAAAACAGGGATTTGGGCAGCTTTTTGTACAGCAATGTCCATCTTAGCATGATAATCAACAGCCAAAAGGCAGAAGCAACCCAAGTGTCCATCAACAGATGAATGTATTCCCAAAATGTGGTCTATACACACTATGAAATATTAATTCACCATAAGAACAAGTGAAGCACTGGTACATGCTAACAAGATGGATGAACCTTGAAGACATCATGTTGCGTGAAATAAGCCTGACACAAAAGGATAAATATTGTGTGATTTCTCTTATATTAAACACAGAAAATGAGCAAATTCATAGAGAAAGAAAGCAGAATAGTAGTTATCAGGGGTAAGGGCAGATGGAATGAAGAGTTATTGCTAAATGATTAGGAGTTGCAGTTTGGAGTGATTACAATAGTCTGGAAATAGTTAATGTTGAAAGTGTCACAGTCTTGTCAATACTTAATGTCAAAGAATTGTCCACTTAAAATGGTTAGAATGGTTTTTAAGTTACATATATTTCATCACAACTAAAAATAAATATATATTTTTAAAAGAGTGTATTTGATGTGGTCAAAAATTATTGTGAATCATAAGCCCATAGTCAAGTCCAGATATCATTAATGTAAAGCTTACTGAATTTTCATGACCTGGATATAACCCTATAATCAGGACCAAGTCTAGGAAGCAGAACATTGCCAACACCACAAAGCACTGCCGTAGGTTGTCTAGTTGTCACTATCTTTCCTATAAAGGTTACTTCCCTTCTGTAACAAACATTAATTTATGTAGTAGGTAGTTTTAAAGTTGGGTTATTTTAATATAAATTTATAAAAACCCACCATTGCCATGTGCTACTTACATGAATTTTATGAATGTCTACTGTTGCATAACAACAAAAAAGTTACACTTTTTAAAATTGGCCTGCATATTTTTCCTTTTGCTGTGCTTCTTGTTATCTTCCTAATTCCTATTTTGTCTTTGACCCTCTCCAGTAGATATTTTTGAATATGTTCCATAGACTCTTGTAAAGAGACAATGGTGAGGGGCTGAAAGAGGGACAGAAAAAGAATGGGAGAGTAAAGGTAGGGTAGCAAGAAAAAGAATGAAGAATATTTTGTTACAGAAATATAATTTTGTTATCACCAAAATACACTATTATATATTTGTATTATTAATTGATACTTTATAGCCAATCAAACTATATTAGAAATTATGATACAATTTGTTCCGTTCATGAACGCTTTTACAAGACCTACGCAAATTGTTTAAATTTACCTTCCTGAATGAATACCATGTAAGTTCTGATCCTACAGATATATTTTGTTCACTTTGAAAAAGAGACATTAGAAAACATTCCTTCATTAGCTTTGACTAAGCAATAATATGTCTGAAAATATGGGTTTAATTTTCTAATTATAATTTTAGAGCATAATCTAAGAAATTAAAAAAAAATATTAAAATGAATTTGTTAACGTACCATCTAAAATTATCTGGGAATCCACTACAAATATGCTTACTAAACAAAGTGAAATGAACCTCTAAAGCACGGGGTGTACTTAACTTTGAATGCTTTACTAATGTCATTATTTCCTCTTCTCTGAGGTACACATCAAACATGTTGAATTAACAAATTTTAATCAGACTTGTATTTTCTCTATCATTAATTTCCCAATTCTTCTCCCTTTATTTCAAAGGCTAGTACTTCCAAACCTTAAAGGAAGAGCCCAACTATATTTTGTACAAACTCTACTGGATTATACACAATGAGGAATACTCTGCAACTCATTCTAGGAGGTCAACATAACCCTGTTTTTTACAAAAGTATAAACAACATTGTGGCCTATCATTTCATATATATAGTTTTTTAAATCCTGAACAATATCAATATATCATTAATAAAAACATTAAAAGATAATCTGTAATCATTTCTATGAATTTGTTTATTCTAAATATCTCATATTGCAAATAGCCCTAATTGAGATTGATAAATTGGTCAGATTAAGATCACCCTATTTCTATTTAAAGGACAGAGAGGAAAAAAGAGGGAGAAAGGGAGAAAGAAAGAAAGACTCTTGTATGACTCTAAAAATACATCAGGACTGTGAGTCTTTGAGTGAGTATGTATCAATAGAGCTAGGTACACAAAGTATGTATCAACAAAGCTAGGTACAAAAATTATATTAAAATTATAAATCAGAAAGGACAAACACCCATACCACTCTCATCCAACATAGCTAAAAATGCCAAGAGCTCTTATAAATAGTACACTCCTAATTGGGTAGAATACAGTCCTTTACCTCAATAAGTAAACACTAAATTTACAGTAAAGAGACATTAGTGCATGATATAAAATTTGTGGATGAATATCAAATCACCATTATGCTGTTTGTGATCTTTGAAGATTTTCTTTTTTATATGTGATTCTTCACTGTAATTTTATCCCATTATGCCAGATTTTCAAATCATGGGCAATGTCATATGGAGTGAGCTACATGGCTTGCATTGCATCTGTGCCATGTAACAGGTATGGAGATGTCTCATCTTTTTTCCCTCCTCAAGCATAGTTTTCCCTCTTTATCTGTGATATGTAAAATTTGTAACATGGATTACTGATCAGGATGAATGTTTCCCTCAATGCTGTTAGGTATATTATGAGAAGGGAAAGGGGAAACCCAATCCCAGACCTATGGAAGGTTTAAGGCTTGTCAAGATCACCAATATTGAAAATTAGCATATACTCACTTGACATAATTCATCAAAAGACTGACCTTCCCTAATGCTTTAATTTTTCTGATATGAAACTCAGTTTGTCCCTCATTAGAAATATATTCAAGACACTTCTAAGTCTTGAACCTCAGTATACATATGGAAACATGTGCAAATATAATTTGAAATAATAGATTATTAGAGATTCTATTCCTACACTCTGATTAATATATTAGCCTAAACCTTAATGTTTGATATTTTATTTAGACTTTGCCATCAACTTACTATTACAAATATCACTGTTACAGAAATATTGGGTGTCCCCACTCCCTATCACATTGTGCCACTTCTAATGTGGCCTGCAATTGTGTCTAAGCTGCATGTTCATCTACTTTCCTTGGGACAATTCCAAGGAGATTTCTGCAGGACTCATCAAAACATTTTAAGATATTATGTCTTACAGCAGTAACTTGTTCTCTATTGTATACATTGTTAGCATTTTCTTTTCTCCCTTCCCTGTCTCACCTTCCCCACTTCCTCATTTATGCCTCTGGGAATTACCTTACAATTAGCACCATGTGCCCAAGAAAAAAATGAATTTAGTAAATGAGAATAGTTACAGATTTTAGCAATTTAATAATATTACTATAATATTAGTGGAGAAGAAAGAGCAGTAGAGAATTGGTGTATATGTAGTAACATTTATGTACCTCAAAAACGTAGTTGAATGAAAACCTTAGATATCAAAGTGAAATCTGCAACAACATATGTATGCTCATTAAAACATACATTTGCTTTGTGAAGACGTATGACTTTTCATCCTAATAGAAGAGGTGACCTATATATGAAGGAGAATTGAAGTGGAAGGAGGATTGAGGACTGATGATAATTATGCAATAAGGAAATAACTAGGATGACTTCAGTTCAGTTGTGAGATTAAAAGAAAGAAATAAAATGAGTAACATGTATTCATAATCTGTATTATTTCTGAATCTTTTTAAAACACTCTAGGGAATGTTATAGAAATCTTTCTTCATCCTCAGACATAAAACATGGAAGAAGCTACAGTGGAAAATGCTGAATAGTGAAATAATAATTAGGAGATTAAAGTATAGAACAAATAATATATGTAAGTCAAGATATTTGATAAAGGGTAGTACAAAAATAACACAAGAAAACAGGGAAATTGTATATAAAAGAATGCTTCTCAATAGGGAAATCAAGGGTGCCCTGGATAATTAACAGAGACCCAGTGGCCTTATTTCCTGTTATCAGATGATTTGGACATAATAACAAATTACATTCAAGCTGCCAATGCTGTAGCTCATAAGAAAGAGATACTCATAAATTCTGATTTCATTGAAGTTAAGAGCTACATGAGAGAGTAATAACACATTCCTCATTTGAAGTGTGTGAAGATCCCCAATCTCCATGATTATCCGATTAGCTCCAGTAACAATTCTTGACTCATGGTTGCAATTTAAATTATGCCAATGACAATAATATCAATGCCAGAATCAGTACATTATACCATACATATTAACATCTTAATTTCTAAACAATGGTTTCTGGAGAAACTTGGTGTTTTCAGGAATATTATTATGCTCTTTGAGGAAAGTAAGGAATGTGTTTCTATATTTTATGATTTCTATATTGATACTGAAAATTTAAACAATGAAAATTCTGAAGGGGAAAGGATAAAGAACTATTTGAAAGCTTCATCTGGAATGTGGTCTTAGGGAAGACAGTGATGGTCAGGTCAGGTTTACTGATGCTAAGTAAGCATTTATGTTTCAATTCCTAATAGTTTTCCATAAGAGCTTCCCATTTTCCAGTAATCTGATATTAGCATTATTATTGTCTCCTATTAATTGCATCTACAGATTTCATTTGTGCTATGGATATCTGGGCTCTCATTTTACCACTGCCATACAAGAGATGGTAATTGTCACAGTTTAAATTCCATCTTGAGAAGATTGTTTAACAAGGACTTGAGTATATGGTGATAATTGCTAGGTAATTCCAGGAGGCATAAATGAGGAAATGGGGAAGGTGAGACAAGGAAGGGAGAAAAGAAAAAAATAACAATGTGTGCAATAGAAAGCAAGTTACTGCTGTAAGTAAGTAAGACTCAGTATCTTGAAATGCTTTCATGTGTCCTGCAGAAATCTCCTTGGAATTGTCCCAAGGAAACTCACAACTGCAGGCCACATCAGAAGTGGCACAAAGTGATACAGAATGGGGAGATCCAATATTTGTGAATGAGTGAAACAAGTGGTATGTAACTATATGTATATAGTCTTTGAGCTAAATGTATTTTTGTACATGTTTTATTTAATGAGGGTTCCATGTACAGTTTGATTAGAAAAACATATTTAGGTTAGTAATGTAGTATGGGTATATGTAGCTGTTTGGAAATTTGATGTAGTTTTGATCTGGAATTAAGACATTGCTTTGGGCCAAAAGAGGAGTCACACCCATGTGTACAGAGAAGGTGAGTTTGCCCCAGCAGTTGAAAAAGGTGGATGTTCCCACCCAATATTCAAGAAGAGTTTTGCCGCCCCAGGGTACAGGGAGGGTGGAGCACATTCCTCAAAGATTAGCCTTGTTAAGGTCAACACCCCTTAGGTCTGAGAGGGGTCTACCTGTCCCCCATGGATTACAGAAAGCAAGGTGGTCAACTCGTTGCTCTGAGAGGGTTGAACCTGTATGCCAAAAGTTACGGGGAATGTTGTCTTCACCTCACTGTACTAGGGGGGTTAAGACTTTAACCCAAAGATTGGGTAATCTGTGGCAATCACCTCAACACTCTTGGAGGGTGAGGCCAGGCGCTTGGTTGACACCCAGATGCTTGATGAGGGTGGAACCAAGAAAATGGCCATTGGGCAAGTCTGAGGAAAGTGTGGGTTCCCATGTGGCCCCAAGGAGAAGAAACCATCATCTTAAGAATGACTCTCAGACTTTGAAATTGAATGAAGGATGCCCTGCAGGTTTACTGAACTCTAGAGGACATATGACTCATGTTTAACATCTCAATTTCTCTTTATGATAATGAAAATGTTTATCCTTTTACTTTCCATTTGTGTGATGGAAGCAGTTAAATGGTTTTGTAAGTTTCAGAGGTCTGCAGCAGATGGAATTTTGCCTGAAGACAAACTGTATTTCTTTGAAATGATTATGATAAGATTTTGTACTTGAATTGTTACTGATTTAAGATTTTTTGAATATTGTAATATATTTTTGGAATTCAGAGGGTGTAGTGTAGCCATTTGGCAATTTGATGCAATTATGAATTCCAAAAATCTGTATCAGATTATGCTTGTAAACTGGTATGCTAATCTGGAAATGATTAAGTTATGAATAGGGCATTAATTGGGCCACATCAGTAGGGCATTGAGCCCCACCCCTTGGTGGGTGGAGGAATCAAATATAAAAGGCAAGGCAAAGGACAGAGGGAGCAGTTTTAGAGAAGCAGTTTTGATGTTGGAGTTTTGATGTTGGAGAGAAGGCCCAAGGAGAAGAGAAGCGAGCTGTTCACCTGATAGTCTACAGCTGACCTTGTGGAGGAAACAGAGGATGTAAGCCTGGAGAGAAATGCAGCCCCAGAAAGAGAAGAACCCAAGAAGCCTGAACCCTGGCAAACATCAGCAGCTGTCTTGCTCCAACACATGGCAATGGACTTTGGTGAGAGAAGAAAATTACACTTTATGGCCTGGTAACTGTGGACTTCTATCCAAAATAAATACCCTTTATAAAGACCAACCCATTTCTGGTATTTCACATAAGCACCCCTTTGGCTGACTAATACAGTGTATAATGTGTAAACTTTTATGGAATAATTTTATTGAACACTAGTAAATGAGAGAATTTTAATATTTCAGATTGTTAATCTACAAAAATATGCCAATATAGAAGTGGTAGACAGAAAATTTGCCTACCCTCCCTTAGATCTCCAAGTGCTAATACCCATAACCTGTGACTCTGTTATGGCAAAATGGACTTTGCTGATGAAATTAATTAAAAATACTGAGATAGGGTGATTATCATTGATTATCTGGGTATTCTCAATGTAATTACAAAAGATTTTACAGAATAAAGAAAGAGGCTGACATGTCAGAGGCAGGGAATGAGATTTAAAAATGAAGCAGGTGGAGTCACATGATTACTGGCTTAAATGGGTCCACAAGCAAAGGAAAAATGATAGCCTGTAGAAGCAGAAAAAATCCAGAAGCAGGGCAGATGTGGCTCAAGTGGTTAAGCACCTGCTTCACATATGGATGGTCGTGGGTTCAGTCCCAATGCCTCCTAAAAAAAAAAAAAAAGAACAAGGAAACAAGTTGAAAAACCAACTCGTGAATCTGATGTGATTCAATGGTTGATCCCTGGCTTCCCACGTACAATGTCCGGGGTTCAATCCCCAGCCCCTGATACCTCAAAAAAATAAAAGTAGTCAAGGAAACACTTTCTCTTTTAGAGCCTCCAGAAGGAATTCAGTCTGATGACATCTTGATTCTTAGTGCAGAAAATTCATTCTAGATATATCTTCCAGATTGGTGAGATAATAAATTTGCATTGGTTTAATCCACTAAATTTGTCAATATTAGTATCAGCATTGGTAAGAAACTAATAAATGAGAGAGTAATTTGTTTTAGGAAATTCATATGTATAAACAAAATTAAAGAAATGACATGCTACCATTTTTCATTGTTGATCTTAAATAACTTAACAAAACATATTAGATTGGTAATATTTCAGAGTGAGTGTACACCTGTTGATCTAATTCTGTTCACCTAAACAGAGGCAAAGATAATCATTTTTACTGGGAAATATTCTTTTCTACTTTCAAATATATTGGCTAGTGAAGCCAAACATACTCATAATAAATTAAAATCAAACAATCAAACACATAAAAACAAAAAGTTTTACAAGCTAATGTAATCAAATTAATGCTGATTTTTGTATCTTGAGACCAGAAATATCCATGGTTTATTTTGACTTTCTTTTCTTGATGACCAATACTAGAAATTCACTCACTCACCTGAGACTCACAGTTTCTAGGTTTTGGCTCATTTCTGACATGCCTGAAAATGTCATAACTGCAGTTTATTGTTAGATTCTGTCTTCACTACTCTCCCTTAATGCATCCAATGTCAGAAGAATTTTACATATACATAGATTTTTCACATGACTATCAGGGCATTGATAAATGGTGGCACTTTTAATGATTTTTTTTTCCTAACAACATTTTCACTCCTGATTCTACCAATTTAAAATGCCAAAAGAAGTTATTTGATATTATGGTTTTATAACAAAAGCAACTCTATACATGAGTTTCTAGCATAAGAACATCATATGGAAAAAGTTAATTTTATACCATATTTAGATGATTATTTTGCTTTCTGTCCATGACTGAATGAAAGGGTTGAAAGGTAGAATTTTTTTGTTTATTTTTCAGAACATTGTGTCATATATCCTATTTCCATGTGTTTTGAAGCATTTTTGTGTTTAGTTTTTATTTTCCCTTAATATTTTATTTTTCTGTGATATAAATTAAGTTGCAAGATAAAAATGGTCCTGTAAAAGATTGTGAAATTGGTAGAAAAATATGGTGTAATAAAAAGGAAAAATAGTAATAAAATCTTGAATCATTGAACAAAGGATGTATTTGGCAAAGAAGATAATCTGATTCTCAAGTAACTCCGAACAAATGATTCTTTTATACCTATACCACCACCAGGCTACCTCTTCATTTTTCAGAAATTACACACTTTATTAACTTGGAAGAATTTATTTATCTTCAAAAATTATTGCTTATGAAATATGTTTATTTTAATTTTACAATTGATACATTTTTATATTTGGATTAATTGGCTGAGTATTTTGAGTTGAAATAAAATGCATTAAGATTAATCCCATTAAAATTAAAGTAAAGAAAAATTAGTTGTTTATTATCCTTTCATTTAATAGCATGATTTTCAGAAAAAAATTTTAAATTCTTAAATAAAGACCATTGCATTGTAAAAGTAATCAGTTTGAAAGAGAGGCATGGGTTTTTCAGGAATCTCCTCAGTGCATCTTTCAGATCCTTGTTCCCTAAGCAGTAAATTAGAGGACTCAGTGTTAGTATTACTAGGGTTATACAGAATTTTTCTCCAGTGATTTAATCAGATTTTGATTTGGTGACAAATTGCATATTACTCTCTTAAATATCCACTCCTTTAGGGCAGGACACAACTTTTACTTCTTTGACTTGATATTTCTGGTATCTAATATGGGCTTGGCAAATTGCTGGCTCCTAAATAATAGAAAGTAAAATTGTGAAGTAAAAGGCAAATTGCGAAAGACAAATAAGACATTATCAAGGCTATCATCAACTTTCAAATATGCATTACAATGAATTTAAATAATTGAAGCTCTTTTTCTGTGTTCCAATTATTCACATGAAGGTCACGTTGCTACTGCTTCTGTGATTTCCCCTGTATCTTATCTTTTATGTTGCCAAAGACATAGTCAGTACCACATAAGTTACAAACCCAATTGTTAATACATTTATTACCTTCTCAGCTTGGATAATTTCTTTCTCTGTTTAACATTCCTTAAACATTGTAAAGATGTTTTAAACTGCTGCTTTTACATTTCACATTGTTGATGATTTCTACTACAACACAAACTCTCATTTGAAATTTATAATGAATTTTCCAAGAAATATTTTACATTTATAAGATGTGAATATGCTATTTAAGATAGTTACCTTGGACAAGCAAACAAAACTTTGACTTGGACTCTTAATTATTGGATCTAATAAACACAGGATCACAAAATGTCACTTGTCAAAATATTTGTAAGAAACCTATCACACAAGCACACACACAATGATATATTAAACAAAATACATATTTCTATCACACACCTTTAACAAAGTTTTGTCACATATAGTTTATTTTTTAAAAAGACGTATATTGTCTTAGTGATAAAAACTCATTTGTGCTTGGAATTTCCCCCTTTTGGTCAAGTTCTTTTTCCAATTTCATTGCTAGCTGTTGCTTGGTAATAATCCTTTGGAGCCAGGGAGGCTTATCCCTGGGAGTCATGTCCTAGACTGTGGGTAAGGTAGTATATTTATATGCTGAGTTTGACTTAGATAGGATACATTTGAGCAACAAGGAGGCTTTCTGCAGGTAACTTAAGCAGTATAAAATTCTAGTCTAGGTTTCAATTTCACAAGAAAAATTCCATAAGTACACTCATCAGTGTCAAGGGGCTGGCCTAATGATCTGGCTTCCTTCACTAGACATTGCCCTTGCACTTGGTGGATTCCTGTTGTCCTATTAGAGAATGTAGCAGAACTCCCCAGGATGGGAATTCAATATTATTTTGGATATTGTGTGGATCTCCACCAACCAAGACAATGTCCCATGAACACTTGAGCATATTCATATGTCCTAGAGGCATGCCCCAGGTCAATCACTTCCATGTGCCACCACATCACTGACACCCTACAACAGTAATCTCCCCCCACCACTGCTGTGACCCTACTGTGATCCAAAGTCTCTCTAAAAATAAAGCCAACAAAATAACCAAATAAAATTAATAAGAAAATTAAATGATAATTTAAAAAATAACCAATGAAACAAAAAACCCACTTAAAAATTTGAAATAATAATAAATTAAAAAAAAAATAGCCATTGTGATTTAACAGTGTAAGACCTGTTGTCTTGAAAGTACAGTGACATTAGACTCAATTATAGGTTCTATACACATGGCTCTTTTGCCCCTGTTATTTGAACCAACAATGATCATGATACTTGATAAATATATGTATCAGAGACTTAAATCTTTGGTCCATCCATGTGCCAGTTAAGCCCTGAATTTCAGCAGAGCTGCAACAGCTACTCTCCAGTTCATTGGACCCACCCAGGACAAATAACAAGGACATAATGATGGGAAATGCCCATCCAAAGGAACAGAGTGTCTCCAACTGCAAGTAAGATAGCTCCATCCATCTGCCTCATGGGATTTAAGCCCCCTCTCATTTAGAAGCAGAGTAGGTATCATCATCCCCAAATCCTCAAGACTGGGGAATGAATAATGGACTAAAGTAGATATAATACTATTCTACTGGAGAATGATATTGTATATATTTAGGATATTATATATATTTGGGATGCAAAAATGTTCACGTCTTTCACCCATTCAGAAAGTTTTATCCTCATACCTCTCCCACAGCCCAATTAGTTTCCAATTTTCCAATCATGTTCTTTCCAAACCCTAACTACCCAAACGAGGAACTGGCCACAGTCCATGAGGTGCATATGCACTTCTCCTCCCAAGCAAAATAAACTACCAGGTATATTGCCTTAGGATCTGCCTATTGGGAGGAATACCATTCATGACTGTCCTTCAGGGATGTTCCATAAAGGTGTTGTATTGTAGCTGTCCACATTTGGAGAGTATCTTTTTATTGTACCAAACCCTCTGTAAACAAGGCCCAAGTTTTCACTTATAAGAAACTCCTTGAGGAGCCATAGCTGTGGGCTGGGAGAGAGAAGATAAGGTGGAAGGAGAGGAGGCCATGGGCATTTGAGCCACTTCTTCAGTAACGTATTTGTGCCTTCAGGGCTGGCTATATCTGATCTTGTATAATCCACTTCCATTTGATGATGGAGTGATACAGTGCATGCCCAACTTAATGGTTTTGAGCCAGACATTTCATGATAGACAACTCAGTTCTCCTGATAATTTTGTAGTTCAAAGTTAAGCATTCAGTCTCTACTAAGGCCCAGTAGCAGACTAAAAGTTGTTTTTGAAAAGGAGAATAATTATCTGCAAAGGATGTCAGATGTTCACAAATCCCACATGTCTGTACTGTGATTATATTTAGAACCCTGAAAAAGGTGCCAAACAGCATTTCTATTTGGTATTTGCAATTCTAACATCATTGGATTAGATGAACCTTTATGGCCTAAGTGACAAAGCAGTCTGCATGGCATTCTGACCTGTTGCAGAGCATCCTCTTTTACCAATCCCCACTCAAAACTAGCAACTTTTTGGGTTACTCAATAAATGGGTTGGAGGAGCATATCCAAATGAAAAATAAGTTGGCTACAAAATTCTTAGAGATCAACTAGGCATTCTGCCTCATTTTTGGCTGTAGGACTGGGGCAGGTACAATAGATTAGCTTTCACATGAAAAGGGATTTCTTAATGTTACCCATCTACTAAATTAGAATTTCCATTTATGTGGGACCCAGGCATCCATTTGTTTTTCAAAATTATTCTAAGAGTCTTATGTAGATAGCCAGGTACTAGTCTAAATGATTAATATATATGATGCCCAAGAAATGGAAAAACCATATAAAACTCAAACATGAGACTTTTAACTTTACCAGACCTCTAATAGTCTAATGTTCTATCCCAGAGAAAATTGCATTATCTCTCTGCTTTTCATATTAATACTTCTTATCAATACATTTTCCCTCTCTCTGAAAGTCTCAATGAGCTGAAATTATCTCTGATGCCACTTTGAAGTATAGCACATTAAAATTTAAATAAGAAGCACGGTAATTTTTATTAAATATTTATAAATTGCCATAGTTTATGCTTTCATATTAGTTTATTACATAGATATTTATAAAAATTTTGAGTAATTAATGAGGTTATGTTTCCAGTAAGAGGAAACTGGATTTCAGGGAATTTAAGCTATTGACCTATTACTACATAGATAATACATATCAGATCTAAGACTATGTTCTAGTATATAATTATTAGATACTTTTCCATTACATTACCATGTGGCTTTTCCACTGAGGGTTTATTTTTTGGTAAGAGCTAAAATGTTTACAAGTAGTCATTTTCATCATGTAGTTCATTGTTCCAGAAACATTCCCTGGGATAATATGGGGAGGAAATCTCATTTTGTTTTCTATTGCAGAAGATAGTGATTCTGTTTTCTTTTTGGGATTCCCTGGTGGACTTAAAATTATTTAGGTGACATAAGAATCCAAAATCATAATATTGAGAGCATATGGTAATTGAGTGGCCAATTCAATTCGAGAAGTAAGAAGAAAAGTTTTTCTTCTTCTACACAATATTTTATTGAATGTAAAACTGTTGTTGTGGACCCCTGTTACTTTAGGATTTCAGTCTATATGAGAGTTAAGCAAATGGTTTTATTTGAGTCTTTCATATTGATCAAGATTTTTAAAAATTCCTTTCTGTCTATTTTTCTAGCTTCTACCACCCCTTAAAGTAAAATCAGCCACACATAAACACAATCAGTTTAATAGCCCTGAAATATTAATTAGCAGGAATACCATCAGTCTGGATGAAATGGTTAAATTCCATGTATTATGTAATATGTTTACATTTCCTTAGAATGATGTACAGAATTTCTGTGTTGGACATCATTTGCTCAAATATATCTTCATTTGTAAAACAACCTATTACTCTACAGAGATCAGTCACCAAGAATTGCCAGAAAATTATATTGCCAAGAGTTTCAGGAGAATTTAAGTGAAACATACTTTTATTTCATTGGCATGTCCATAAACAGAATGTGGTAACAAAGATGAATTATTTTGGTCACTTAAATTATAGAATATTGGAATTCCCTGGATTTATTCTCAATAGAATGATATTTATTATATATTCACTGTTCCATGACAAACATAAAAGAATACTAAACTTTTGGTTTAAGACATTTCATTTCTCAATGATTTGATAAAAAATTGATCTTACAAATTCCCATTGATTTATTTTAGATAAATAAAATATGGGCATGGCTTTTCATTTTTATGCATCTTTCACATAATATCAAAAATTAAAATTAATACAAATATTTCAAAGCAGCTCAGAAATAAGTTCTGCAATGATGCCATGTTCATGAGGTTGAATAAGACATGCCTGAAAATTTAGCTCATTATTAATTTTTCTTTGAAAGATGAAGTTACTTTTCTAATCTCACTCTGTCAATAGGTGTTAAGCTGGACATTTCATTCCAGGTTTATAGAGGCTATTAATCCTCACAGTAGTCTTCTGACATACCAGTGAAATGAATGCTAAATTTATAATTTTGCTGAAATTTCTCTAGTGTGCTAGTCAAGATATACTATGTAATGGACTCCATTAGTAGACTACCTATTGCTACATATTAAAAATTTGCTTATGCAGCAGATGTGGCTCAAGTGCTTGAGCACCTGCCTCCCACATGGAAGTTCCCAAGTTGGGTTCCCAGTGGCTCCTGAAAAAAGCAAAAAAAAACAACAGGTAAAACAAATGAAAAAACCAACTCAGGGAAGCTGATGTAAATTAAATGAATGAATTGTATCATTCATTTGTTGGCTAAATGAGTCTTTTTAAAAATCTGAAGGTTTAAATATTTGTTTTCAAATACAGTTTGATCCATTTTCCACATCCTGTTTTAATATTAAATTATTTTAAAATTTTCAAACGCATATTAATTTTGGGATTTGTTAATCCAAAAATGTTATAGTGAGAAGCACAAATCTGAGTACTAGGTCCATATTTACTACAATATGCCTAAAATATCTTTCTTTAATGGTTGCAATTATGAAATGTGAGTAAACACATTTACATCACAAGATTGTATTAAATTTAAAGAAGCAGGTTTTAAAATTATGTAAATTTTAAATGTTTCCATAGTATAGTCCATGGTATATTGTAAGAGACAGAGAAAGATATGGAAAGAAAGTTTTGGGGTGGAGAGAAAGAGAATTAAGGACTTTTTAAAAACAGAAATGTATATTTTGTTCTGCCCAAACAATATAATTTTACATAATTATATTATTAATTGATACTTTATAAGTTTTTTAAATTAAAACAGACAAACTAAATTAGAAATTATTATGCCTTTTTTGTTTTTGTGAAACAATGTAAATTGTCTCAATTTATACAGAAATTGGAATTTAGCTTAATTATATATTTTTACTCTAGAATTCTCTATCAAATCAGCATATTTTTCTAACTGCACAATTATGAAGCTGTTTATTCCATGTATTAGAATAATCTCTCACCTAGATCTGTGACAGTCTTTCTGGGAAATAAGAACAGGCTGTTTTCTTCTCAGTCCAGTAATTTTAAGATGATTTGCACAATATTTTCTTGACATTTGAACATTTCAATATGACAAAACCTTAGTGTATTTCATTTTATTTTCATAAATCATTTGTAGGTCAATGAATGCAGCTTGGCTTGCATTCAAATGCAAATGCTTTACCTCTTTAAATGCTGGAGAAGACAATGACTTAAAAATTGTTCAAACACCTTGGTCTGTGACACAGTGAAGGAAATACAAAAGTTACCTTGCTGACATGGAGCTCCTAAGTATGGATCCTGGATTTAGCAATCAATCACTAAAGTTTGCAGTTAATATATAGGTGCCTCTTTAACATCTTCTTTTTTGCCTTGCACTTATTTTTTCATATCAATAAATTGCCCATTTTGGCCCTTGCAGCTTGTTGTACCATTATTTTTGTTATTCAAATTTTAACTTAATGACAATATACCATGTTTCTCTTTTCATATACTCATTATTCTTGTGAAGTCCTTGGATGGATTTTAGAAACATACTTTGTCAAAAGAAAGCATGACCGTCTCATATATATCTTACATTTGTTTATGTAGTCTCTAAAATGACAGTGAAATAAATATCACCCAATGATTAATAATAAAATTGTTTATACAAACTATTACTGAAAGAATTAAATCATGAAAGTTACCACAAGTTGTATTTGATTTCTGTTATTCTCTCTTATGCCATCAGACTGTTTCTCATTCAGTGAAGTATGAAAAAACAAAGATGAGGATATAATTGAGTGGGCTCTATTTCCATAGGATATTGTCTTGAGAACCTATATATATATATAGATGAAATGTCAGGGTTTCTATCCAATTTGGATACATACAGGATTCAGTTGAACAATGTAACTGAAGTCCCTATGCTTACATTGATGGGCTTCATGGGTGATTTTAATTTTTAATTTTCAATTTTTATTTTTATAGAAGATTTAGATTACACAAATGTTACCTAAAAAATATAGGGGATTCCCATATGCCTCACCCACACCTCCTCCCACATTTTCTCACGTTAACAACATCCTTCATTAGTGTGGTACATTTATTAAAGTTGATAAACACATTTTGAAAAATTACTACTAACAGTGTAATATAGTTTACATAATCATTTACACTCTGTTCCACACAATTTGGGGGATTATGACACAATACATATAGCCTTTATCCATTATTGCAATGTCATTCAAGACAACAACAATGTCCTGAAAATGCCCCCATATTACACCTATTCTTCCCTCTTCCTACCCTCAGAATCTCTGGTGGGCACTGCCTTTTTTACCAATCATAAAAGTTCTTCCATTACTTGAATAATAATAAGTCTACTTTAGTCCATTTTTCATTTGCTAATCTTGAGGATTTTGGGATAATGATGCCCACTCTTTGTAATTGAGAGGGGCTTAGGACTCATGGGGCAGATGGATAGAACTATCTTGTTTGCAGTTGCAGACACACTCTGTTCCTTGGGATGGTCATTGTCCATCATGATCTTATTACCTGTCTGGGTGTGTCTGATGAACTGGATAGTAGGTTTTACAACTACTGTTGATACTCAGGATTGACTGACATGCAAACAGACCAAATATTTAAGTCTCTGGGATATATATTTTAAAAGTATAGTGCTAACTATAGGTTCAAATAAGAGGTGCAGAAGAACCATGTGTAGGGAAATTGCAAATAAGTCTAACTCTGTCACACTGGGGAACAGAAATTCCAGAGTAAGCCCACTGACAGGGTGCCAGATTCCTGAGCTTCACTGTCTAGCTTAGAGTGTCTGGATGTCTCTAGAGCTCTCAAGAGACCTGCTGTTTGAGACACTGTTTACTGTGGCAGTCAATGATATCCTGCTGAGACATGTGTAAGGGTAACTTCTGTAATGACCTTCCAATTCACTTTAAAATCTCTTAGCCATTAAAAAACTCTATTGAATTTAGTATTTCCCCCTTTTGGTCAAGATCTTTTTCCAGAGGCATTGTTAGTTGGTGCTTGGTAATAATTTCTTGGTGCCAGGGAAGCTCATCCCTGGGTATCATGTCGTATGCAGTGGGAAGGTAGTGTATATATTGAGTATGGCTTAGGGATAGGCCACATTAAGCAAAAAGGAGGCTTTCAGGAGGTAACTTAGACTGCATATAATACTAAGCTACTTTTCAATTTAACAAGAAAAGTTTCAAAAGTACAATAGCAACTTATCTCCTTACACTGGTAGGAAACTTGGGAGAGATTCTCTCAGTCTTGGGATTTCCCAGCTCCTCAATCCCATGTACCATTTCCTGAGTGTATTGTCATTCTTGGATGTGTGTTAATCTTCAGTTGTCATGCCCAAAATGTTAGTGAATTTCCTGGTAGAGAATCAATTCATTTCATTTTTTGGATATGCAACACAGATGTTCATTTTTATCTTTGGGACTACAGAGTTTTTTCTTGGCTGCATTGTTTATGGATGCTATATAGCAATCTACAATCCACTCCTTTTTTTTAGTTAACAGATCACCCCAAGTCTATATGCCACTTATCAGTGCTCCCTATGTTAATGGTATTATGCATGCTGCATTACAAATAGAGGTCACTTTTAACCTTTCTGTGCATCCAATGAAATTAGATATATGTTTTGTAACATCTCTCTAAATCTTGCTATTTCTTGTTCTGACACTCAGATCAACTAACTTCTACTTTTTGGGCTTTATTGAAATAGCACTTATACTAATTTTCCTGATCTCCTATGATTTCGTTCTCTTGGTCATTCTGAAGATGCATTCAGCTGAAGGTGGGTGGAAAGCCTTTCCTAATTTTGGCACTCATGTAACCGGCTTGACAATTTGTCAAGATATAATCCTGTTTATGTATGTGAGGCCAATTTCCAGCTATGCTTTGTACCATAGTAAGTGTCTATTTGTTTTAGTATTGTTATTCCCAGGCTGAATATCATCTTCTTTGGATTAAGGAAGAAAGATGTTAAAGAGGCAATGAAAAAAAATTTTAAGAGAAATTGGTACATAAATAAAGTAAAATTTTAGCATTGACTAAAACTTGAATGTTATATATTAATTCATATCTCTATGGTAAAAAAACAGGGAAGAAAACATCTATTTAGTTAGCAGTATTTGCATATCTTAGAATATTTCCAAAGAAAGTAATAATCTGTCCTCCAATGAAACATTTTACATTTATAGGTAAATTGAGTTCTCTATATGAGTATGATTTTGTTACAACTTATCCATATTAGATATTAACTTATATTGATATTATTAATCTTTGTGTAATTTTTTTTCACTTACTACGATTAAGGAAGATATCAGGAAATGGCAGTTTTATATAACCACCCATGGTTTATAATAAATCCCAAGCACTCATTATGAAATTAATTTCCCATCATGGAATCCCTCTGAAGGACTCACTAATATTACTGCACTTCTTCAAGTGACCTTACACTCTCAGCTCCATCCATCCTTCTGGACATGCATTTTGCCCTCTTTGGCTCAGCACAATAAATATTTATCCCATTATTTCCTTCCCACCATCTAAGTGAAAGACATCAGTTATAACTATTACTCTGAAGTTCTATTACATATTTTTTAACAAGGATGTTCAGTAACAACTTATTCACAATGGTGAAACTGGAAACAACCTAAATTTTCAATGATAGGATGATGTTAATAAGTGTTTGCTTTGCATATGGAAAAAATAAACTACTGACTAATTGTACTATTTCAAAGATTTTATTCATCTGAGATTTCTTCAACATTCTTAATCTCTTTCTCTTCAAGTGTTTTCTTGTGCTTAAATGGGACACATAAGTAGAGGTAAAGCTGTGACTGACAAATGCAGATTTGATGTCATGTGTCTTCTGTTGCCCCCAGTGAGCCATTCCTCTGCTGACCTCCAGAGTTAACTGGATCATATGGTTACTGGCTTGTTGAATATCATCCACCTAGGAACCATTACCAAAAAGGAATTGCAAGCCAGACTTCAGTTTTATAAAGGAAATAATATCATCTGACTGCTTTTACCTATAATGGCTTGCAACAATTATTCTTCTTTTCATTGTCTTTGAAGAAAATCACATAGCTTTTTGAAGACTGTCTGAAGTTGATGACACAAAAAAGCAAAGACCTCTTTACATTCCTTTTTTTTCTCATTGTAGTTTGATTTGCATTTCCCTTTTTTTTTATTTTAAATTTTTTTTAAAAACTTAATTTAAATAAATATTTCACAAAAAATATAGGGATTCCCAAACACCACACATCCCACAACCTCTCACATAAATATCCTTCATTAGTGTGGCACATTCATTGCAATTCATAAACACATCCTGGGGCTTTGCCATTCAGCATGGACTACAGTTCACATTGTAGACCATACTCTCTCACACACAGTTCTGCATGTTATTTGATAATATAAAATGGCCTATATCTGTCATTGCAAGGTCATTCAGGACAATTCCCAAGGCCTGAAAAAGCCCCTGTATTACAACTGCTTTTCCCTCTCCCTGCTCCCAGAGCCTCCAGTGGCCACTGGCTCCATATCAATGTTGCAATTTCTACCATTACTTGAATCACAATATGTTTAAAGTAGAATACCAGTAAGTCCACTCTAGGCTATAGTTCTTCCCACCATTCTGAGGAGTCTGGGATGGTGATGTCCACTCCATCTGCAATTGAGAGGGGGCTTATATTCCATGGTGAAGATGGATGTGATTATCCTGCCTGCCGCTCCAGACTCTCTCCATTCCCTGGGATAGCCATTTTCCATCATCGTCTCCCCGCCTGTTGTCCTGGGTGAGTCCAATGAGCTGTAGAGTAGGAGTTGCTGCTCCACCGAGGTTCTGGGCCCAGCTGGTACATGGACAGCCCAAAGAATCAAATCTCTGGATGTACACCTACAAACTCCAGCATCAAGTACAGGTTTGAAAAGAAGGGACAAAAGAGCCATATGCAGGGAAGACATATTTGAGTCCAACTCTGTCACTCTCAGGAGCACAAACTCCAAAGTAGGATCCACTGGCAAGACACCAAACTCTGGAGTTATCTACCATGACATAGGACCTGGGTGTCTCCAAAGCCCTTAGGAGCCCCACTATTTTGGGTGATATCCACTTTGGAATTCTATGAGATCCTACTGAGATGTGCATAAGGGGTACCTCTGGGATGACATCCCAACTCATTTTGAAGTCTCTTAGCCATATAAACTCATTTGATTTTACTTTTCCCCCTTTTATTCAAGTTCTTTTTCCAGTCACATTGCCAGTTGGCATTTGGTAGCAATCCCTCATGCCAGGGAAGTTCATATCCGGGAGTCATGTTTCATGCTGGGAGGAAGGTAATGCATTCAAATGCTGAGTTTGGCTTAGAGAGTGGCCACATTTGAGCAACAAGGAGACTCTTAGGAGGCAACACTTAAGGACTCCATAACAACAGGCTAAGTTTCAATTTCAAGAGTGCATACTCATAAGGCTAGTCATCAGTATCAAGACTCATCAGTGGATCACCCTCTTTCACCCATCACTGCCCTTACACTTGGGGGACAGTTGCTTCTCCCTTAGAGAATGTAGCAGAGCTCTTCAGCATGGGAATTCAGTATTCTGTCATTTATTGAGTGATTCTCCACCCACTGTGACAATGCCCCATGAATATTTGAACATTTTATATACATTATAATTATGTTCAGATGAACTTCCTCCCATGCACACCCCATCCCTGACAGCCCACATCAATGATCAACATCCACCCCACTTGTAACCCTTCTGTGATCCAAAGCTTCTTCAAAGATGCAGCCATTACAATAGCTGAATACAATTAAAAGGAAAATAAATTAATAATGATAAGTTTAAATGTAAGAGCTAAAATACATAAAAATTTTAAAAAACTAAAAATAAAATTAAATTAAAAGATGGGGATATTAAAAAATGAAAAATATAAAATTTTTTTTTACCTTTTCCCTTTCATCATTGCAATATCTGGTGTCCAGGCTGTACTGTGACACCTTTCCCCTCTCATTCTCCAATGTCTCACTATTATTCATTTTGTTTTAAAAGAAGTTTTAGGTCACAACAAAGTCCCACACAGAATACAGGAGATGCTCATATACCCAACATCCTCCCCCTTTCCTCCCCACTATATTAATACCTTTTTATATGTGGATGGTAGCATTGTTATAACTGATATACAAGTAGTGAAACATAGCTACTAAACATTGTCAATGGTTTATACTATGGATTACATTTTAGACCATACACTTTTATAAATTTTGATGATATTTACCATGTCCTGTTTCCATCACTGTATGGTAATGAAGAACATTTCCAGTGACCACTAAATACCCCCTATTGATCTATTCTATTCCTCCCACCCCATTCCCCCGGGGCCCATGACGACCACCTGGCTTGACTCCTTGGATGACAAGATTCATAGTTACATGCAACAAGAGGTCTTGACACACTGGTATGTCCTCCCTTATTAGGAACCACCCTTGTTCTTGAGAGACTCCTGCCTGCCTATATCTGAACAAATCTGTGCTTCCAAAGTTGGGAGTCCAACTCCTTCCCACTTATTATGTGGGTCTCTACCCACTGAGACAACACATAATGACAGAGTGAACACTCACACACTCCCTAGAAGCCTGCTCCAGGTGTGCCCTGCCCTAAATGCCCCCATCCGACCAAAAACATTACCACTGACCCTTCCTTGTTATATTGCCATAACAGCATTCTCACCTCTGTACTTTCAACCTCATAGCCACAAATTCCCTGTGTCCAACTGGTCCCTCTCCCAACCCTGCCCCCAGTATCCTGGACCTTCTAACCCACCCTACCCAATCTACCCACCTGTCAATCCTGCACCAACCAACCCAACAATGTCACTACCCTCCTGTCCAATCCCTTCATTACAAAACTACATTCTATCACTTTACCATAGATTACATCCATATGAGTGATGGCTCACAACCTTCTCTTCTCTTTCTATTTACATAAGCCTATCTTACAGACAATAGCTCTCTGAGACTGCTCAATATCCTTAATTCATAACAGTGATGTCATGTACTGTTTTTACTTTAATGCTTGGCTTGCTTCACTCAACATAAGGTCTTGAAGATTCATCCATGTTATCCCTTGTGTTAGCACTTTGTTCCGTCTTATAGCTGACTAATATTCCATTGTATGAATGTACCACATTTTGTTTATCCATTCATCTGTTGATGGGCAACTGGGTTGATTCCAAATTTGGCAATAGTGAACAATGCCACTATGAACATTGGTGTGCATATATCTGTTCATATCTTTGCTTTCAATTCCTTAGGATATATATCCAGCAGTGGAATCACTGGATCATATGGAAGTTCTATAGTTAGTTTTTTGATGAACTGCCAAACTATCCTCCACAGTGGCTGGACCATTCCACAATCCCACAGCAGTGGATGAGGGTTCCCATTCCTCCACATCCTCTCCAACACCTATAGTCTGATGTTTTTTTAATAGCTGCTATTTTAATTGGCATAAGATGATATCTCACTGTAGTTTTGATTTGCATTTCCCTAGTAGCTAGCGATGTCAAGCATCTTTTCATGTGCTTTTTAGCCATTGTATTTCATCCTTGGAGAAGTGTCATTTTGGGTCACTTTCCCATTTTTTAAATGGGTTGTTTGTCTTTTTATTTTTGAGTTGTAGGATTTCTTTATGCAGGATATTATGCTCCTATCAGATATATGGTTGCCAAATATTTTCTCCCATTGGGTAGGCTGCCTTTTTAGTTTCTTGATAATGTCCTTTGAGGTGCAGAGGTTTTTAATTTTGAGGAGATCCCATTTATCTATTTTTTCTTTTACTGCTTGTGCTTTTGGTGTGAAGTTCAGGAAACCACTTCTGAGTACAAGGTCCTGCAGATGCTTCCTTACATTATCTTCCAAGGTATTTACTGTCTTGGCTCTTATATTTAGATCTTTGATCCATCTTGAGTTGAGTTTTGTATAAGGTGTGAGATGGTGTTCTTTCATTCTTTTGGATATGGATATCTGGTTCTCCAAGCACTATTTGTTGAAGAGGCCATTCTATCCCAACTGAGTGGGCTAGGTGGCTCTGTTGAATATCAGATGACTGTAAATGTGAGGATCTATATCAGAACACTGGGTTCCATTGGTCAGTATGTCTATCCTTGTGCCAATACCATGCAGTTTTGACCACTGTAGTTTTATAGTATGTTTTAAAGTCAGGTAGTGTGATAACTCCAACTTCATTTTTCTTTTTCAATATGTCCTTGGAGATTCCTGGACTCTTACCCTTCCAAATAAATTTTGTAGTTAGTTTTTTCAATGCATTAAAAAATACAGTGTTCATTTTTATTGGGATTGCATTAAGTCTGTAGGTTAGTTTAGGTAGGATAGAGATATTGATGATGTTTAATCTTCCTATCCATGAACAAGGAATATTATTCCATTTATTTAAGTCTTCTGTGATTTCCTTTAATGGTGTTGTGTAGTTTTCTGCATATAAGTCCTTTACATCTTTAGTTATATTTATTCCTAGGTAATTGAAACTTTTAGTAACTATTGCAAATGGTATTTTTTCTTGATTTCCTACTCAGATTGTTTGTTATTGGTGTACAGAAATACTACTGATTTTTGGGCATTGATCTTATAGCCTGCAACTTTGCTGAACTCCTTTATAAGTTCTAGAAACTTTGTTGTAGATTTCTCAGGGCTTTCCATGTATACAATCATGTCGTTTGGAAACAGTGAAATTTTTACTTCTTCCTTTCCATTTTGGATGCCTTTTATATCTTTTTCTTGCCTCAGTGCTCAAGCTAGTACTTCTAAGACAATGTTAAATATGAGCGGTGATAGTGGGCATCCTTGTCTTGTTTCTGACCTCAGAGGGAAAGCTTTTAGGATTTCAACATTGAAGATGATGTTAGCTGTGGGTTTTCATATATACCGTTTACCATGTTCAGAAAGTTTCCTTCTATTACTATCTTTTGCAGCGTTTTTATCAGGAAAATGTGCTGTATTTTGTCAAATGCTTTTTCTGCATCTATAGAGATGATCATGTGTTGTTGTTTTTCAATCTGTTTATGTGGTGTATTACATTGATTGATTTTCTTATGTTGAACCATCCTTGCATAACCGGGATGAAACCCACTTGGTCATGGTATATAATTCATTTCATAAGTTCTTGAATGTGATTAGCAAGTATTTTGTTGAGGATTTTAACATCTAGGTTCGTTAGAGAGGTTTTTCTGCAATTTTCCTTTCTTGTGGCATCTTTTTTGGCTTTTGTATTAGGGTAATGTTGGCATCATATAATAAGTTAGGCATTGTTTTGTCTACTTCTGTTTTTGGAAGTGCTTAAGCAGGATTTGTGTTAGCTCTTTCCAGAAGTTTGGTAGAAATCACCTGTGAAGCCATCTGGTCCTGGGTTCTTCTTAGTTGGGAGGCTTTTGATGACTGAGTCTATCTCTTTACTTGAAATTGGACTATTGAGTTGATCAATTTCTTCTTTCATCAATGTAGGCTGCTTGTGAGATTCTATGACTTTGTAAATTTCCTCTAAATTATCATTCTTGTTGGCATATAATTTCTCCAAGTATCCTCTTATGATATTCTTCATTTCTGTGGGGTCAGTGGTGATATCTCCTTCCTCATTTCTTGTTTTGTGTATTTGCATATGCTCTCTCTTTTTCTTTGTTATTCTGGCTAAGGGTTTGTCCATTTTGTTGATCTTCTTGAAAAACCAGCTTTTGCTTTTGTTTATTTTTTCTAGTGCTTTCTTATTCTCTATTTCATTTAGCTCTGCTCTAATCTTTGTTAATTCCTTCTTTCTACTTCAATTGGGGTTAGTTTGTTCATGTTTTTCCTATTCCCCCAGGTGTGCAAATAGGTCTTCAATTTTAGCTCTTTCTTCTTTTTTGATATAAACATTTATGGCTATGAATTTCCCTCTCAGTACAGCTTCTGCTGCATCCCATAGGTTTTGATATGTTGTGTTGTCATTTTCATTCGTTTCAAGGTAGTTACTGATTTCTTTTGAGATTTCCCCCTTGACCCATTGTTTGTCTAAGAGCGAGTTGTTTAACTGCCATATCTTTGTGCCTAAACTGGTTCTCTGGCCCTTAGTGATTTCCAATTTCATTCCATTGTGGTCAGAGAAATTACTTTGTATAATCTCAATCTTTCTGAATTCATTGAGAGATGTCCTGTGGCCTAGCATGTGGTCTATCTTGGTGTATGGTCCATGTGCACTCAAGAAGAATGCATATCATGCTGAATTTGGGTGTATCATTCTGTATATATCTATTAGGTCCAGATCCAATAATATATTATTCACAGTATTTGTTTCTTTATTGATTCTCTGTTGAGATGTCCTGTTCAATGGTGATTATGGTGTATTAAAGTCCCCCACTATAATTGTAGAGGCTTTTGTGTCTCCATTTAGTCTTTCCAGTGTTTACCTCATGGATTTTGAGGCATGCTGATTAGGGGCATAAATGTTTATGATTGTTCTCTCTTCCTGAGAGATTACCCCTTTTACTAGTATATATGGTCCATTTTTGTCTCTTACAATAGTTTTGCAATTAAATTCTATTTTTTCTGATATTAGTATAGCTGCTCCCACCCTTTTCTGATTGTTGTTTGCTTATAAAACTGTTTTCCCACCATTCATTTTCAGCCTCCTTGTATCCCTGGGTCTAAGTTGGGTTTCTTGTAGATAACATATTGATAGGTGATATTTCCTTATCCATTCTACCAATCTGTGTCTTTTAACTGGTGAGTTTAATCCATTAACATTCAGTGTTATTACTCTCAAGGAATTTCTTATATCTGCCATATTTTCTTTCATTTTAGGTATGTTATATGTTGTTTTTATTTCTCTTTTTGTCTTTTTAGTTTTTCTTACACTCTTATCCAACTCTCTGTCTTCTGTTTTTTCCTTTCAACCTGTAGAACTTCTTTTAGTATTTCTTGAATGGCAGGTTTCTTATTGGCATATTCTCTTAATTTCTGTTTATCTGTGTATATTTTGAATGCTCCATCAGTTTTGAATGGCAGCTTTGCTGGATAGAGAAATCGTGGCTGGAAGTTTTTTTTCTTTGAGTACCTTGACTATGTCATACCACTATTTACTTGCCTCCATGGTTTCATATGAGAAATCAGCACTTAATCTTATTGAGCTTCCCTTGTATGTGATGGTTCTCTTTTCTCTTCCTGCCTTGAGTATTTTCTCTTTGTCTTCAGCATTGTACATTTTGACAAGTATATGTCTTGGAGTTGGCCGGTTGGGATTTATACTGTTTGGGGTGCACTGTGCTTTTAGGATCTGCACATCCATCTTTCTCAATAGGGTTGAGAAGTTTTCAGCCATTATTTCCTTCAACACTCCTCCTGTTCCCTTTCCCTACTATTTCCCCTCTGGGATGCCTATAATACATATGTTTGTGCATTTTGTGTTGTTGTTTAAATCCATAAGTCCCTGATTGATTCGACTATTTGTTTGATTTCAGATGTACTGTCTTCCACATCACTAATTCTTTCTTATGTCTGTTCAAAACTGCTGTTATGTGATTCCAGTGTCTCTTTGATTTCTTGGATTGTGCCATTCATCACCATCATATCCATTATCTTTTTATGTATATGTACAATTTCTTCTGTATGTTCTCCCAGTGTCTTCTTAATACCCTTAATCTCTTTCTTCACATCATTAAATTGGTTCATGATATTTGTTTGGACAGCTCTGATTAGTTCTGTGTTCTGTATCTCTTCCTGTTTTTTAATTTGTTCATTGAACTGGCCCATGTCCTTCTGTTTCTTAGTATGGTTTGCAATTTTTTTTTGCCCTCTGGTCATCATTTATCTTGATGCATTTATTCAGTTGATTAGCTTCTCTCTCTGCTCTAGAGTTTTGTTTAGCTGCTGGTTTTGTGTGTGTGTTAAGTTTTCTCTTTGACACTTTGTTCTTCTTGTTATATATCCTTTCTGTTTTCTCTGTTCCCTTCAAGGAAAAAAAATTAGCACCAGAGAAATCCAAAAAGGTAAAAAAGAAAAAGGATAATAGCAGTAATAATAAAAGTTAGATGAGGGGCTATATGACTTAGTAAAATGAACTCAACTCATGTAAGCAGTGTAGAGTAATAGGAATAAAAAAATGGAGTACCTAAAATGAAATGGGAACCCGAATAGAGAAAGATATATAGAATGACTTAAAAGGCCATAATGATGAGGATAGAAAGAGAACAGAAAGAAAAAAGTTAATAACAAGAAAGAAAACAGAATAGACAAGATAGAAATCAAAACCAGTAAAGTGGAGGACTAATAAAAAAGGTGGAATGTAAGATCCACAACAGAAAGCAGAAGGTAGAAAGATGAAGGAAAGAAAAGGATAGCATTGGTAAACAAAATCACTATACACAGAAAATGGGAAGTCTAGAAAGAAGACACACAGCAAAGAAGAATCAAACTCGCAGCACCTAATTTTAAAAAAGGGGCAGGTGTGAGGAAAGAGGAAAGAAAAACAAGAAAAACAAAACAAAACAAAACAAAAACCCCAAACAGACAAGGAAGCAGTCAAACAAAGCTATGGTAGAAAAGAGTTCCTTCTTGAACCGTTGTGGAACCACTCAGGCTGCCTGTGTTCAGCAGTTGATTATCCTGCAGTCTTCTATCTGCAGGTTTTAAGGTGGATTTTAACGAGTAAACTAAGTTAATTTTTTAAGTAATCTGTTTGTGTGTTTTTTTTTGGGAAAAATAAGGGACCCAAAAAAGCTAGTACAAAAATAATGTCTATGTTTTCCCTGTCCTATGGTATCCACTGTATGTTAGATATCCCGGTGGATCATTATTCTTATAAGAGCCGGGACTCAAACTAGGAGCCTCATATATTCAAGGCAGAAATTCCTCCACTGGGCTACCTTTCTAATTGGGTCAGTTATATCTTCAGAAAGCTAATCTTTCACTTTCCCCAAAGCAGGTTTTACTCTCCTAGGGAAGCAAGATTCAGCTGGCTGTATGAGCAAACAGCACCCCCTCCTGGTCAGGTTGAGTTCCCTTTTGAAATTCAAATGGGAACCTGGACTGAGTTCACCACACAGAAATAATTCTCAAGCTCTTCTAGGTCATCCCCTCCTCCCAGGGGACCCTAAATAAGCTCTTGAAAACTTATTAAGCACTCCCCACTGCCTGACTCCCTTAGGGGAGTTGAAATTCTGATAGTCCTCAGGGCAGAACTATTAAATTGGCTGACTCCACCCTTTTCTCATACCAAGCCTCTATATTCCAGGGTGGTTATTTAAATCAGGCTTCCTCAGTAGGTTTGCCTCTCCCTTCATCCTGGTGCCACTTCAAACTGGCTGGTGAGCTCCTCAAATTCTAAGGGGGTCCAGGTAACCAAACCCACAGAAAGGAAACTCCTCTCTACCCTTTGCCAGAACCCCCCAACTCTCTGAAAATGCTCTCTCTCACTGGGTGACTGGGAGACATCAGGGCTCACCCTGGCCCCCTGCCTTGAGGGTGGGGCTTATCTGTCCATGTTTTCCAGGAACAGGACCAAAAACTCACAGCTTTATCCTGAGCAATCTATCTCCTTGTCCAGCTCTCTCCTGATTGATGGCCCAAAGCCTCCCACTCCATGGGCTCCTAGAACAGTTTACCTGGGCAGGATCCTATCCCTAATCAACAATCCTCTGTGAGAGAGGTGGTGAGCATCCACTTAAATCGATGCCATCTTGCCCTCCTCCTCTTTATATTCTTTTAAAAATTCATCTTCTTTATTGTTAACCTCAGCATCACTCATAGTATTAGCCTCATAATTAGTGCTTTCCCCCTCCTCTGTTTCACTGCCAAAAACAACATGTTTTTGCTGTTCTGGCAATTGTTTTGATTTTCCCATTTTTAATTTCATAAATTTTCTGAAATAATTGTATAAGTTCTCTACACCTTTTTCCACATGCTTATTTTTGCGGTTTTAAATCTCAGCCCATTCTTTTGTGTGTATTTCCTTGAAGGTCAACAAATCTTCTACTCTGGTAGCACCACTTTCAGGCAGAGAAATTAACACCATTTTGATCATCTCTTTAGAACTGCATCAATAAGCATTTCATACAAATCACTGAACTTCTTTAAAAATTGATTGAACATATCCAAAGATAAACTGACTTCTTGAAAGAAGTTTTCCAGTGTTAAAGACAGCCATGTTAATATTGTGAGCCCTTGTCTAAATAGAGATTCTACCTTTTTAATTTTAGAGGTCATCAAGTTAACAAGCACAGAAGGAACTTCCTGACATAGCTCATAATAATATGAAGCAAGACCCTGCTTCAATTTACTTTCAATTTACTTTCCAATTTAGCAATTACTTTGTCTGTTCTGGAACATCCTGCTTCATTTTTATAATGCACTTGGATTCCTTAACAACTTCCATAATTTTTGTATCAAAATTAACCAGCAACTGTCCTGATTCTGGATGTCACACAGAAAGTGTGGCTTGTAATGTGTACTGTAACTGTGAAATCTCTCTGAGCTAGGCTGTGTGACAGACCACCTCAAATTCCACCAGAATGTTGGAAATTTTGTTATACTGACAAATGCTGGATTTATCTTCCAAACTTTACACTATTTTTGAATTTTTAAAGAAATTGTCGATGGGCTTACTTTTCCAGCAATGGAGCTTCCTCACCCAAATTATTTTCCCTGTGATAGGAGGCATATTGCAAGGAAGAGTGGGATCATCTTTATAAGAATTATTAGGCTTCTTTTTAGCATCAAGTTCAGCCACATAACACTGAAAAGTATGCTCAATTGTGTGGTGTACTTCTAATTGAAGACAGGGAATGTCCATCTCTGAATTCTTTGAAGAAGCTAAAGAGTCTGCTGAGAAGATAAAATTTTTCCAAAAGCACTGTTTATAAAAGCCTGTATCTGTACCTCTAAACCATTGATTTTTGACATAAAGTCTAAGAAATCTGTTTCAAATTCTGTCCTTCATGGATCCAGAATGTCATATTGTTTTTTCTAAACACCTTGATATATATGATATAACTTTTTGAATTTAATTGCCATAATATCTATTCCCTTTATGGAATTATTCAAGGCAGAATATGTTTGCACAATAATTATAATTTCTGTAATCTTCTCTACTCTTTTACAGAAAGCTTCAAATTTTCCAAATATATAATTTTCTGAAACCTTATAGGATTTTCCTTCTGAGGATTCTAAAATCTGTTTCCTTGTTTTGTGAAAAGATGTCTGATATTCCCTGAAGAGAAAAATGCAATCCTGAATTTTCTTTAGCACACCTGGTGTTTTCTGATCCCATACATGGTTCATTCCTCCATCAGTAATATGCACTTTACATGCTGTCATCATTTGATTTGTTACCTTGATAAAAAGTGAGGTCATTCTCTTTGAACTATT